>JAVGWX010000003.1:122905467-123020467 GCA_036924085.1 Ariolimax columbianus | reverse complement strand
TATGAAACAAGGCTGAATCTTATTTACCCAAAATTGAATAATAAAGTTGAAATAATAAACATAAAATACAGTGATTAATACTAATTGCTTAAGTGCCCTAAGATTTGATTCTACCACAGTAGTTCCTAGGGAGTAGAGAATTACAGCACTGGTATCATCCTATCTCGCTGTGAAGGGCATATACGAAAAAGGTTTCGTACCTCATTATACAAAACAAATGGTTACAAGCACGACTACTACATGAACATATCAAGAACATATGTGCAGGATATCTGTTAGCGAACCAGCATGTAATGACAGCAGTATGCTTTGTTATGAGAAAATATGGAACAAGGCGAAACAATATGAGCCCAATTTAAACTCGTAAATGGCCACACTTGCTGGTAGAAGTAACAGCAGCCTCAAACAGTGGAACGGCACTTTACGAGATTTCCACAGTCTGTCCGTATTAACATAACTGTTTAAAAACGTCGCCAGTTTCAGGAACAACAACTCTGTCATGAGAAGCATTAAAAGTAGCCGTTCTTTTAACGGGATTATAATAACGGAGATTTATAACGGAGAGTTTAACTAGCGACCCGGAGAAACTCTCATTACGCCATGCTAATGAGCATTGTCAAACTGACAGCTGTAATTAACGAATTAGAAGAATACAATCGGGGCCTGGAGTCATGAGATGTATGCCGGTTCGTTCTTAAGCTTGGACTTTGGGATGACGTTTATAACCAATCTGTTAGTAGTGGCATTGAACTATGGTTCCAGTATGTGGCAACTGCGAGATAGCTGACTAAGCTGGGGAGGTTGTTTGGCTGAAAGGATGGGACATGGAACAGTTGAGAATGTGAGGCTGATAGGATATGGAACAGTTGAGAGTATGAGGCTGATAGGATATGGAACAGTTGAGAATGTGAGGCTGATATCTTCTTCTTCTTCGTTCGTTCTCAATCTCCTGCTACCAAACCCTGAAAGGGTAAGTAGCAGAATGTAGTCCAGAGAACGGAATGCGTTGTGTTGTAGTTTACAGTTTGGCTGCGATATTTGCACCTTTCGGTCCAACACATCCGACTTCAGCAAGCATTTTTTGAGTACCGGGTTAGCATTCCCTCTTCGATCCCTTCTCCTTAGCCAGTCTGCCCTACTGCAGCCTGTTATCAAGGATCACCGCGTGGAGGTGTAGAAGGGTCTTGGCAGCTGTGGTTCGCTGGCCCTGACGCTAGCAGTCAGCTATGGGCCACTGACCATTGCAGCTCATGTGCTGCTCAGCATCTTGATTCCTGAGGCTGATATGATATGGAACAGTTGAGAGTGTGAGGCTGATAGGATATGGAACAGTTAAGAGTGTGAGGCTGATGTGATATGGAACAGTTAAGAGTGTGAGGCTGATGTGATATGGAACAGTTAAGAGTGTGAGGCTGATGTGATATGGAACAGTTAAGAGTGTGAGGCTGATGTGATATGGAACAGTTAAGAGTGTGAGGCTGATGTGATATGGAACAGTTAAGAGTGTGAGGCTGATGTGATATGGAATAATTGAGAGTGTGAGGCTAAAAGGATAGGACATGGATGAGTTGAGTGTGTGAGGCTGATATGATATGGAATAGTTTAGAGTGTTAAGCACATAGAAAATGTAATCGTTGAGAGTCTGAGGCTGATAAGATAGGACAATGAACAGTTGAGTGTGTGAGGCTGATAGGACAGGACACGGACGAGTTAAGACTGTAAGGTTGATAGAACCTCCTATCTCCCCCGGCTGTCCTGACCTCCTATTCTACCTACCTCCCCCGGCTGTCCTGACCTCATATTCTACCTACCTCCCCCGGCTGATCTGACCTCTTATTCCATCTACCTCCCCCGGCTGTCCTGACCTCCTATTCCACCACTCTTTACAAGATGTCTTAACCTATTCTTCAGTCTCTCATCACCACCTGTCCTAACTTCATCTTCCATCCCTCATCTCCACCAGCCCTACCCTCCTCTCGCAGCGCTCTTCGCCATATTTCTTTTGGCGTCCTTACTTTTCTCTAACCATGGCGATAATGTTGTTAAAGTTCTATATGAGAAAGGTTATATTCATCTCCACGTTCTCTGCTCAGTCTTCAGTTGTTATTTGTCGTTGACTGCATGAAGAAGAAAGGGGACATAGCTCACATTAGTTAGATCGAAGCTAAGGAATCGCGCACGTGAATACAAATACTCAGGGAGAAAGACTAACGTCTGGTCAGGCACAACATACTGACCAGACATGTTAGTCGGGTCAGTCAAAATATACTGGCCTATACCCCCACCTCGACGTCCACTTTGTCCTCTCTGGATATGGGCTGTTCTAGCAAAACGTTAAATAGTCTCCGAGTCAGTGCACGGCCTTCTTTAACACACTTCCGAATACAGAAAGATAGATAAAGTATCCTCAAATTGAACCTTCTTTCAGTTTCTAAGATAACGAATGCATTAGTTTTCGCAGTTAGTTAGGGCAGCCTATTTGTAAGAGTGTTTAGAAGAGTCTATCCTAGCCAACCAAATCAGATACCTTTGTCAGGTCAGTTTCTGTTTCTGTTTCTAAGAATCGACGTCACTGCACTCCGGTCCTACCCATGGGTGCTCAGTCTCTCTCATTAAATGGTGTAAGGTATGGATGCTGATGGTCCCTGTAGCTCGTTGGTTGTACACTCTCCTGCACCGTCCTCTCACCACTCCGCTCGAGCCTCGTTTAATATCGAAACTTTGCAGTCTGTGGATTGCTGCTTCATCTATTGCGGTGTCCTCATCCAGCAGGCGGTCATTGATTGATTTCAAAATGTCACTTCTATCCATCACCAATGTTCCCATGATGGGAGCCCGTCAAGCCAAGATGTCAGCTCTTTCATTGATATGAACCCCGGCATGAGCAGCACGGTTGATCCAGGTCAGCGCCTGGAGGTTTGAGGCCTCAACAGCAGCTATCCACTCGTACCTAAGCCATCCCTTCTGTACTTTCTGAAGTACGGCTTGTCACGATGACTGCCTTTGTTCTAGAATTCTCAGATATCTGTTTCAGTGCTGATGTGACTGCTTCCGTCCCCATTCTCAAACTGGAGGTTGTTGGCAAGTATGCCCTACTGCGCTCAGCAACGAGCTGTCCTCTCACTCTTGAGGTCAATGAAGGCTAAATTCATAAAAAAACATATTTAGCTCACGTAACGCCACCAAAGAAAAATATCATATCGATTATGTATTTTGCAAATCGAAATCCACACTCCGACAATACAAACGCAGCCACTTACATGTTTGTACAATTTTACAATCCTTGTACATTTCATATCCTCATGTATATTTACCTGTAACCAGTATTTCCACAGCATCAAATTCAGGTCTTCTCTGGCTGGTGCTTTGCCCGGGGTCAAACTGTCAGTGGCTTAATTAAGATCTTCTAGACATGGTTCAAAAACAATGACTGTTTCATCAAGAAAGAATGCGCCTTCTTTACACTCACATCTTTGCTCACTGAACAGAGACATCAATGCATAACCAGACAAGTGTGAACCATAATAAACATATAATAGTTTAGACAGAGAAGTAAAGGTAAATGTGCGTCCATTGCCGTCTTGGATGGATGGAAACATGGATGGATGAATGCATGGATAAATTGTTCGATGGATGGTTGGAGACTTTCTTGTACTAGGTCTTAGTTGTTGTACTTTAGGGGCCGAAGAGAGTGCTGGCGGGGTGGGGTTGTCGGCCATTTCCTTTCCTCAATGCAATGCCTTCCGCGGCAGTAAGCCTAGTACTCACAACTTGGAAGACTGCATCGTGTCGAGGCCAGGACTGAACCTGTCTGTCACGAAGTTAAAGTTCTAACGATTCTCCTACTCGGATAATCTGTCAAGTCTTATTAATAAGATTTTCTCTCTATAAGTGCTACAAAGTTGCTTGTGGATATGGTCATTGTGATATTTTGCTTGGCTTCCCTAGGACTAACAACCAGCATATTTCTTATAGAACACCGTCGTCCCACACTAAGGACACTTAATAAAATCGTTTGATAATACCTTGCCCGTTTTCAAATTCTGTTTATTTACCATCGGCTTAAAAACAGTTTCTTTCCTCCTAAGATACGGAAATTCAAGAAAAGAAAAAATTATGCGGGCATGTTTTAAGCGGTTCAAAACAAAAGTCACGCCAGAGAAGTGGCAGTAAATCTAAAGATATGGCGATGTCCTTAGGGAGTAGTGAACTTGCTAACAGTTCTGAAAGTTGACTTTCCTGTGGTCTCTAAATCTTAGCATTCTCATAACGGCTGTTTTCGCATCAGCCCTCTATTTCTTACCCTTCGTCCTTCGTTTGATGTTTAAGAAAAAGCTGAAAGTGCAGTTATTGTTGAACTCTTTAACTCCACGCTGCTACCTATCACTTATGTTTTAATACAATTGCCAATTTGTGCTTCGTCTTCTCATTCATATCAGTTATGTCTCATGAGTCCTTAGCTCTTGGGCACAATTCTGGAGAAGTTCCACAAACTAAGTGCCTATTAGCCTGCAAGCTTGGCAGCAGATTTTGCTGGAAATCCGAGCTGAGACATCCAGGGACCGTGAAATCGTTGACGGGCAACGCCGCGATTTAATGAGATCCATAAAGACAATATCGGCTCAAGGGGTTATCACTTGGCCCTAGTATTATACCCTAATGCCACTCGGGAGCGGTTGTTAGACAGGAAAAGTTTCCCTTTCAAACAAATTCGTTGGCAGCACAGACGGAAGTGGAAACTTTAACACAATGCGCATGATCAGGAGAAGCTAATTTGGTAGTACTGACCAGAGTTCCTGTAGCTTCTGATTGAAGGAGAATTTCAAGACAATTGATTCATTGAGCACAAAAGGAAAACTGGCATCGATTATTCGTCAAGATAATTGATGGATGATTGAAGGCTTTGAAGCTGACGCGATATCTTAAGGAAATTACGGTCGAGTAAACTGTTTCTCTCTCGTCTCATCTTTGAATCTTTTCTTTATTGGGTAGATTAAAGGAAATAATAGTACCCCTGCGCCTCCACGAATTTATGTAAGTCAACTACAGTGGGCAGTACAAATAATAAGCGACGTCATCAAGTAAAAAAGTAGATACAGAAGACACACAGTTTATCGCCGCAGTCTTCCCGCAAGGAGTCATACACATTGGTACTTCTATGTTTCTTAGGGAACGAAATGGATAGAACGAGAGAAAGATGCTGCTGAGAAGCATTTGTATACTGGTATATAAAGTTCCACCTGTGTCATTTATTAAAAGGCAACAGGCAGATCATTCCATTGAAAGCCAACCACATCAAGAAATTGTAAAATATTCCAGGGGCACTACACACATGGTTAACACATCAGACTTGTCTATTAGTTACTCAGTTTCCCAACTTCATTACACACATGGTTAACACATCAGAATTGTCTTTAAGCTGCTGGCGATAATAAAATAACGAATAATGATTGCTAGAGGAGAAGTCTGTCACTTACTAGACATGTCTGCTTTGTGCTGGATAGCCGGATGGTCACTATATTTCGAGGTTAGCCGTCAATAATAAACAGCCGCGGATAAAAAAAAAGGTCTCTTGCATGGACGCTACCTGCAACCCGTCCACCATGCAAAGATACAACAGGTCAGTCGTCTGTCTACAAACCAAATAACAAACTTACACAGCAGGGAATGACCGAAAAGAAACAGCCTGAATTACAAACTACGTGCTTTGGAATGTGGAATATTAGAAGTATCAAGCGAAAGAATAATAAGCTCATGGATATAACGAAGGAATCAAAACTAGAAATCGGGGTTTTCATAGAGAATAACAAAACTACATCTGATCATGGATCATGATGGTAACATACAAAAAGGAAAGTGAGCAGTTCTGTAGTCAGAAAAAAGGACACCATCGAAGTACGGTATGATGGTGCTGGATCCCAAAGAAGAAGACAAAATAGTAAAAATCCTCATTGTTTTTTCATAAAAGGACAGCAACGGAGCAGATGTCAAGGACGAATTCCTTGAGCTGCTTGAAAAGACAGTGAACGATTCATATGACGTAATATTCCTTCTTCAAGATTTGAAAGCTATTGGGAAAAGTGATCATTTGTAGATGGGACCCAGAAATTGTAGATGGGACGCAGTAAGTGGAGATAGGCGCAGTAACTGGAGATGGGACGCAGTAATTGGGATGCAGTAATTGGGACGCAGTAATTGGGATGCAGAAATTGGGACGCAGTAATTGGGACGCAGTAATTGGGACGCAGTAATTGGGACGCAGTAATTTAAGATAAGATGTAGTAATTGGGATGCAGTAATTGTAGATGGGATGCAGTAATTGTAGATGGGATGCAGTAATTGGAGATGGGATGCAGTAAATGGAGTTGGGATGCAGTAATTGGAAATCGGATCCATTAATTGGAGATGGGACGCAGTAATTTGGATGCAGTAATTGACCCGCAGTAATTGTAGATGGGACGCAGTAATTGGGACGCAGTATTTGGATATCAGACGCAGTAATTGGGATGCAGTAATTGAAGATCGGATGCAGTTATTGGGTCGCAGTAATTGGAGATGGGCCACTGTAATTTGGACGCAGTAATTGGAGATGGGACGCAGTAATTGAAGATGGGATGCAGTAATTGGGACGCAGTAATTGGAGATGGGCCACTGTAATTTGGACGCAGTAATTGCAGATGGGACGCAGTAATTGAAGATGGGATGCAGTAATTGGGACGCAGTAATTGGAGATGGGCCACTGTAAGTTGGACGCAGTAATTGGAGATGGGACGCATAAATTGGGACGCAGTAATTGGGACGCAGTAATTGGGACGAAGTAATTGTAGATGGGACACAGTAATTGTAGATGGTACGCAGTAATTGGAGATGGAACGCAGTAATTGGGACGCAGTAATTGGAGATGGGACGCAGTAATTGTAGATGGTACGCAGTAATTGGGACGCAATAATTGGGACGAAGTAATTGTAGATGGGACACAGTAATTGTAGATGGGACGCAGTAATTGGAGATGGGACGCAGTAATTGGGACACAGTAATTGGAGATGGGGTGCAGTAATTGGGACGCAGTAATTGGAGATGGGATGCAGTAATTGGGACGCAGTAATTGGGACGCAATAATTGGGACGAAGTAATTGAAGATGGGACACAGTAATTGTAGATGGTACGCAGTAATTGGAGATGGGATGCAGTAATTGGAGATGGGATGCAGTAATTTGAGATGGGACGCAGTAATTGGAGATGGGAGGCAGTAAATGGAGATGGGAGGCAGTAGGTTGAGATGGGATGCAGTAATTGGATATGGGACGCAGTAATTTGAGATGGGAGGAAGTAATTTGAGATGGGAGAAAGTAAATGGAGATGGGACGCAGTAAATGGAGATTGGAGGCATTAATTTGAGATGGGACGCAGTAATTGGAGATGGGACGCAATAATTGTAGATGGGACGCAGTAATTTGGACGCAGTATTTGGACATCGGAGGCAGTAATTGGGATGCAGTATTTAAAGATGGGACGCAGTAATTGGGACGCAGTAATTGTAGATGGGACGCAGTAATTGGGATGCGGTAATTTGAGATAAGATGAAGTAATTTGGACGCAGTAATTGGAGATGGAACTCAGTAATTGGAGATAGGACACAGTAATTGGGACGCAGTAATTAGGATGCATTAATTGTAGATGCGACGCAGTAATTGGAGATGGGGCGCACTAATTGGATATATGATGCAGTAATTTGGACGCAGTATTTGGATATCGGACGCAGTAATTGAGATGCAGTAATTAAACATGGGACGCAGTAATTGGGACGCAGTAATTGTAGATTGGACGCAGTAATTGGGATGCAGTAATTGTAGATGGGACGCAGTAAATGGAGATGGGACACAGTAATTGGAGATGGGATGCAGTAATTGGAGATGGGACGCAGTAATTGGAGATGGGACGCAGTAATTGGGACGTTTTAATTGGAGATGGGGCGCAGTAATTGGAGATGGGACGCAGTAATTGGGACGTTATAATTGGAGATGGGATGCAGAAATTGGAGATGGGACGAAGTAATTGGAGATGGGACGCAGTAATTGGGACGTTATAATTGGAGATGGGGAGCAGTAATTGTAGATGGGACGCAGTTAGTGGAGATAGACGCAGTAACTGGAGATGGGATGCAGTAATTGGGACGCAGTAATTGGGACGCAGTAATTGGGACGCAGTAATTGGGATGCAGTAATTGTAGATGGGACGCGCGGTAATCGGTACGCAGTAATTGTAGATGCCTCCCATCTACAATCTGCGTCCCATCAGTAATTGTAGATGGGGATGATGTTCTGAATGACAATAGAACGGATTGATGGAATTCTGCCTTGAGCTAAATCTGGTAATTACATGACGTTTATAATCAAGTAAGAAGCCAAACACCAGAGAAGGATAAGCAAACACGAAGACCTCCACGCTTAGTGGACCAGACATCAGTAAGAAACAGATATCAGGCGACAGCAGTGAGAAACAGATATCAGGCGACAGCAGTGAGAAACAGATATCAGGCGACAGCAGTGAGAAACAGATATCAGGCGACAGCAGTGAGAAACAGATATCAGGCGACAGCAGTGAGAAACAGATATCAGGCGACAGCAGTGAGAAACAGATATCAGGCGACAGCAGTGAGAAACAGATATCAGGCGACAGCAGTGAGAAACAGATATCAGGCGACAGCAGTGAGAAACAGATATCAGGCGACAGCAGTGAGAAACAGATATCAGGCGACAGCAGTGAGAAACAGATATCAGGCGACAGCAGTGAGAAACAGATATCAGGCGACAGAGGTAAGAAGTGTAAGGGTACCTTCCGAGAACACTGTAGCTCTCTGGTTAAAACTCAAAGCAGTTAAAACGATCAGAAAGAAAATACAAATTCATGGCAACAATATTTGGTAGTCAAGAATACAGCAGGACAAACAGAGCAACACAAATAACGTTTAACACTCAGTACAAAATCCAAAAACAAAGTGCTAACAGCAAAACAAAAATAATGGAAGAATTTTGGAGAAAGTAGAAATTAATGTCGCAGAAAAACAAAAGCTGTTCTTCAAGACTAAAAAAATGAAGAAAGAAAAAGAGTGCCCCCTGAAATTTGTGGAAAAAAAATGTGCGTCGCTTACTTTCCCAAAGAAGTTAATGGATGGATAGAAAGACTATTTCTGAGACCTTCTCTGTGTGCAGGACAACCAACTTTCATGTATGACACGCTCTAGCAGAAAGGAGGGAACAGTACAGTGGAGCTGACGATAACATCGGAGAAAATTAAGGTTGAAGAGCAGTTGGACATGTCAATACAACATCAGAAATTGAAAAAATATATGGCAGGCTCAGCGGAGTTGTTATTCTTTGAGGTTCTCCGGTCAACTAACCAAAATTTTAACAGATAGTGATCATTATACCAATATTCAACATGAGTGATAACCGGCAATGTAAAACTATATGGGGCATAACTTTCTTGAGTGTCCCAGGAAAGCGTACTGAAGAATACTGGAGCATAAATTGAGATGGACGAGGCTCAATGTGGTTTCAGAGCATACCGAAACCATCAAGATCTTATCTACACACGCATAAAATGGAGTGACGACGTGTTCTTGAGTATGATGACGACATGCACCTCTGGTTTTTTTTAGCCAACCAATGAAAGGCATTTGATAAGGTTACCTTAAACTTTGCCAGGCAGACCTCCTATAAGGCTTGCAGAAACTACACTGAGACATTAAACCAAACTCAGACTGCCAGTCCCATGAGACAGGACGACATTATATCGCCATGTCTCTCTTCATATTGCTCATACACGATGCCATCAAAACTGCAAGAAGAAAACCAAAAGGTATTCCGTGGGGCACTGGAAGATCAGACCAGTCTATTTATCAGAGCTGACGTTTGCCGATGATATGATCCTCCTAATCATCAAATCTGGAATCATTAGCATGGGAAAAGAAAGATGCCCATTAGCAGAGTAAAAACAAAAATAGTGTGTCTCTCGAGAAAAGAAAAGATACATCCCATTAACATGAGAGACTACCTCTAGAACAAGATAAGCAGCACAAATACCGTGGAGCTGTAGTAAACCAGACAGGTACCAAAGAAGAGTTTGCTACTTGAAAGACAGCAATTGATCAACCTTTTTGTGCCATAAATTGAGGATTCCTCAGAAAAGTAGAAATCAGTAACAAATAAAACTTTTAAGATTATAAAAGCCAACTCCTAGCGTCAGGAATGAGATATCGGGAATGCTGTTCAAATAGCAAGAAAAGATAATATCTACAATTAGCCAATTACTCCGCCGAAGACGAATGTGTCGGACCAAAAGGTGCAAATATCGCAGTCAGGCTGTAAATAAGCGACACAACACATTTCGTTCTCCGGACTACTTCCTGCTACTTACGAAGCCCTGTTCAGTGCTGGGTAGTGGGAGATTGAGAACGAACGCAGAAGAAGAAGAAGACATATAGGCCATTAGCTCGAAGTCCTGACCTTGCAGACTCGAGTGAAGCTATCTAAACTTCTGTGGCTTGGTCATAGTTGTCGAATGAAATAAAAGGTTGGTACCATGGCAGACATTGGAAGCAAAGAACCAAGAATGGAGAAACCTAGTGAGATCCAAAGGACGCTGGACAGATTAAGTGACTGAGAACTAGACAAACTAGTAGATATAATACATTTAGTCTTCTGGCGCTTGTTTCTGTCAAACCTCTATGCGTCAGAGTAGGAGAAGACCAACTAATACAGTATGAGTAATACCATCAGTTCCCAGAAACTGCGACATTTGCTGAGAGAGACTGTGCACCTATGGGTATGCTCGGAGTGCAGTGACGTCGATTCTTAGAAACAGATACAGAAACAGTATGAGTAATTCATCTTTGCGCCCAGCTCAAATATGTCTGGTGTGGGTGTTTTTTAAACATATAATCCCTGAAACTAAACCAGGAAGTCTGTTGAGGTTTTTCCTATTCGGGCTCAATAAGATATTGATTATTCAAACAAAGATCGGCAGGCTCGATTTTATTTGTTGCTAGTACTACATGGGTGCTTGTTAGCTCAGTTCATAGCCAGCAGTTCGCTATTTTCTGTGGTAACAGCAGGCCAGTGTTCCAGTCGCGTCCGGAGACTAAAAAAATCAGGGTCGTGATTTTAATCGGGTACCGCTTCTCCAGTCAACCGAGTTGTAAATTGGTACCTGACGCATGAGTTAGAGAAAGTAAAAACAGCAAGGAGGAGCACTGCCTCCTTCACTTCTCACAGGCTGCGGCTTGGTACAATGGAGTCTTCAAAAAACTCAATTTCCAACCAGCGGTTAATTCTGGTGAATTTCCATCTTTGACTTTACTAAATGAGGAATGCGTTGCCGAATGGTTTCGAGGCCTACCTGTTGGGGGTGAAATAAACAAACATAGCCAGTACACGACGTGGTGACAGCAATGGCGAAGCAGCCTGCAGTTCTCTGTCTTTAAAATCCCTCGACTACTCCAGCAATGGGAAAAATGTCGTATGACAGTTTATTTTGTTCGTTTGTTTTTTTACTTTCCTAATTTCGATTCAAAAATTAGTTTATTTAATGGTCAGTTATATTTACGCTAGTTATGGAACCCACACGGCAAGTGAGGTGAAGGTAATGCAAGCAGAACACATGGCGATGACCAATGGAAAACTGAAGTCAGGGTAACTGGAGTCTCATTGGAGAACTCAAGGCAATGGATCAAGGTAGGAATACGTGAAGAGCAACTGATACATCCATATATTCCACAGGGAGCCAGATTGTTATTCCCAGATTAGAGGAGAAATAAATGGAGAATATAGAAAGGTTGGTATTTGTTTACTGACAACGAATCACACTGGTTTACTATAAGCCATAATGAACCGTCCTACACCACAGTACGCGCAATACATCACTGGGGCAAGGATAATACAGCTCATCAGTTTAGGAACAGAACTTATCCTGACCTCAGTAAGGGTGGCACGAAGCAGAAATCCGTTGCTGTAAGCAGTTACCCTCACACCGAAATCAATTTGTTCATCTATCCATCCTCATTTATAATGAAGTCGCAGACGTGAGCTGTGAAGCCTGGATAACTATCAACAACACAATAACTCATATGGCAAAGTGTTTCCATTTCCCGCGACACGCTTCTGGCAACCAACCAGCAAGAACATACAAAATGAAAAGCGGGAACCTAATTACAGTCATTAGTTTACCGCTGGCAAGTGAACATACTCTCAGTCATAAATTGCACCGAAATAATAACAATTTTCGTAATTTTTCGCGCGTGCTAACTTGCATTCCACTTGAACAAACAGTCGCTGATACTCGCATTCTTGATGATGTCTTTCAAAGGAAGAAAGTATGTTTCCCGCGTCCATGTTTATTTTTGGAAGACGGATGAATATTGAATGAAATTTGTTTTTAAAGCGGGGTTACGTGTTTGAGCATGTGTTTAATACGCCGGTTTGGCACAGTTGTTACCCTATTGCCCTTTGTGCAAACAGCTGTTACAGATTACGCTGTTCGCTGAAAGCTAAAACATGATATCTCAGTGAAGTTTTACACTATTTACGCGGAACTACAGCAGATAATATGCAGCTGTATTGAGAGTATTGTCTGTTTGATTTATTGATATTTTGAGTTCCATACGTTTGACTTATTTATGTGTTTGTATACAAATGTTTGTCTATTTTGTATTAGTTTACACGAAATTATTTCTTACTAGGATTTGAGTTTTGTTCTTAGATATACATTGGTTTGAGATTTGTTCTTACACATCCCATTTTTCTTGTGACTTGTTCT
Organism: Ariolimax columbianus; assembly: GCA_036924085.1. NCBI lineage: Eukaryota > Metazoa > Mollusca > Gastropoda > Stylommatophora > Arionidae > Ariolimax > Ariolimax columbianus. The sequence goes on along the minus strand of JAVGWX010000003.1, from coordinate 123,007,651 downwards.
TATACATACCTTGGTATTGTGACTTGTTCTTACACATACCTTGGTCTTGGGACTTGTTCTTACACATATCTTGGTATTGTGACATGTTCTTACACATACCTTGGTAATGTGACTTGTTCTTACACATACCTTGGTCTTGGGACTTGTTCTTACACATATCTTGGTATTGTGACATGTTCTTACACATACCTTGGTAATGTGACTTGTTCTTACACATACCTTGGTATTGTGACTTGTTCTTACACATACCTTGGTAATGTGACTTGTTCTTAGACATACCTTGGTCTTGGGACGTGTTCTTAGACACACCTTTGTTTTGAGACTTGTTCTTAGACACACCTTGGTTTTGAGACTTGTTCTTAGGCGTACCGTAGATCCACATTTGGACAAGTGCACTTTAATACTCAATCACTCAAACCGTATCAGGACTAATCCGCTACCGACTCACACCATCAAAACAGCTTGCATCCACTAATATAACCAAAATGATTTGGTTATATCTACACAAGTCTCTAATTAATTAATATAAATAGTATCGCTATGTTAGCTAAATCTTAAATGTTGTATTATCGCTTTGTTAGCTAAATCTTAAATGTTGTATTATCGCTATATTAGTTAAATCTTAAATGTTGTTTCATTAACGTGCTTGGAAGTATCATTGGACGATTTATCGAAGTTGATTTGTCTCTTATGGATGTAAGTTAAAACACTTGTTGACCAGAATAATGTTGGAATTCTCGACTCGAGTTATTTCCAAGTTGAAAATATACGACCACTGAAACCATCCAAGCACGCCGAACAAGCAGCTAGAAAGGGTGTGCATGTCGGCTAGCAACTTTATGGTGTAATACCACTACAATAGAACTCTTCAAATACATTCATAAACATGCTTCACGTGAAAGAGCCAAATGTAGAAGTGACCACATGCTTCACGTAAAAGAGCCAAATGTAGAAGTGACCACATGTTCCACGTAAAAGAGCCGTCTGTAAAAGAGACCAGATGCTTCACTTAAAAGAGCCCGCTGTAGAAGTGACTTCATGCTTCACAAAGAACGAGAGTCATACTAAGTCAATAAAAATAATAATGAGAAGGCGAGGATGAATCTTGTACTATTCACAGATTCATTAAATAAAAATAAAGATATGGAGTATGAGAGAGTGAGACGGAGAGAGTGAGGGAGAGTGTGAGAAAAAGAAACAAAGAGAGTGAAAGAGACAGACATTGAGGTAGAGAGACAGAGAGTGAGACTAAGAGAGAGAGAGAGAGACAGAGAAAGTGACAGAGATAGAGGAAGAAGCAGAGAGAGAGCGAGAAAGAGACAGAGAGGCAGATAATTTGTTTTATAGAGAGAGAGTGGAATAGAGAGACAAATAGCGGAAAAGAGACAAAGGAGAAAGTGAGAATAAGGGAGACACACAAAAAGAGTAGACACAGGAAGAAGTAGAGAGAGAAAGAGACCGAGATATAGACAGAAAGACACAGAAAGAGTAAGAGCGTGATAGAGTGAGAGAGAGAGAGACAGAGAGAGGTAGAGAGAGACTGACAGAGTGAGAGAATGAGAGAGATACAAAGAGAACGTTAGAAAGAGATAGGAGAATGAGAGAGAAACAGAGAGGCAGAGAGAGACAGAGAGAGAGAGAGTGAGAGACAGATAAAGACAGAACGAGAGTAAGAGAAAAATAGAGAGGGAGTGAGAGAGAAAGACAGAGAGGGAGAGAGTGAGAGAGTCAAGACAAAGTAGCCACCAACTGTCGTACATGCTAAACTAACAATCCACACTTTATTTAACGGTCAGACATGATATCACATAAACGACAATTAAAATTAGGTTGGCTACATGTTGCAGCTCATGCTCCAGTGGGAACCTGACAGATTAAAAGGGCAATGCTATTCAAACATTTGATTTCTCATTATTCGCTAATGACAATCTAACATCCACCGCTTACATAACCATTTATACTCACTAATCTTTAATGACAATCTAACATCCACCGTTTCTATAACTATACACACTCACTAATCTTTAATGACAATCTAACATCCACCGTTTATATAACCATTTACAGTCACTAATCCTTAATAGCAATCTAACATCCCCAATTTCTATAACTATACACACTCACTAATCCTTAATAGCAATCTAACATCCCCCATTTCTATAACTATACACACTCACTAATCCTTAATAGCAATCTAACATTCCCCATTTCTATAACTATACACACTCACTAATCCTTAATAGCAATCTAACATCTACGGTTTATATACACATGTATACTCATTACACTTTAGAACAGTCTCTTATGACTATTTAACGAAATAATGTTGAAATATCCACACTTTCTTTTCTCTGTTCGCGTATTTCATCTTTTCTGTGTGTGAAGTTAAATTGTTTTACTTCCAACCACGTTTCTATGATCCTTTATTTATTTTTTTCCGTTATTTAGTCCGTCAAGTCTAATTAGCAGCCAGGGTGTGATGACATACCGAGAAGGACTTTGCGCGGTTATCAAAACTCATGTGAGTGAGTTTCTGTGCTCCGATTTCATGAGCTTTTAGTTGTTATACGTGTCCTAAAACAAACTGACCGTGAGTTAGCGAGACGGCTAATTTAAACAGGCAGAAACTATTACAAACTAACGTCATGGCTGGGTGACTGAGATTGACTCTTTCATGTTTCGCCTCTGCTCCAAACGTGTATCCGAATGCATTACTGCAGCCCATGTACACATTACCTTCTGGTATGCGAACACGGAAATAACAGGTAAAGTCTGGAGTGCTCTCCGCAGTGAAACTTTGCTCTGAAGCTTATTTTGTGAAACATGAAACTGGAAAACTTGCTCGGCTTGTTTGAGCAACAAATGACAATTTATGGGCGAGAGCAAATTGATTGTGGTTCTTGTGTCTAAATAGACAAAGCGAAATCAGAGACGGATAAGAATTATTTCCACGGAGAACAGAATGGAAACGCATATTAGCATGCATCGTAAACATAGCTTTCGGTAAAAACTCAGAATGAATTAGCAATATCCGTTTTATTCTACATTTCTTTGTCCTTCTTAACGTTATTTTCAACTGCTATTGAGGATGACTCTAGGCAGGTACGTTGGGCTTGAATACTTCTTCTGCAACGTGCTTTCTGGTTGTAATTTAGTTCAAATGTCTCGGCTGCCAACACTATGAATACATATATCTCATCTTTATTTTCCTGGCGCATTATCCTATTATTTGCATCCAATTTTTGGACCCATCGACCCCCAAGGAGAGGCGAAATATAAATATTCTGAATAGTTGCCTATACAGTTCTACCGGTATGATACATATGCCCCTGTCAGGCATAACCAATCCAAACAAATCAAAAGTACGTCTTGTCCACCGGAATTGCGATACACCATACATAAATTTGTGGCATGATTCTAGAAAAACTTCCACAACTGAACATCATGACGTAGCATAATGAAATTCAGTTTGTCAACTCTGGGTTACAAGGTCAGGAAGAAAGTAAACTGAAGTCTCAAAGGTGGACATTTTGTTTTAAAAGTACCGTAAAATGGGGGAAATAGAATTAACGTCTGGTCAGGTAAAATGTACTGATCAGACATGTCAGGAAGGGTCAGGCAAAACATACTGGCCGATACCCTTCCTCGGATTACTCGTAGTCCTCCATGGAAATGGACTGTTTTTTTAATCACAGCCTGACTAACAAGGTGAGGGATCGGCGTGATACCCTCAGATGACGTCAAGCATAGCACAACACCCTGGAGGACCCCGGTCCACTTTCATCAGCACGCTCCGGATGTGAGAGAAACAACTGCAACCTGTCATCTAACGTCTTTTTCAGAGAGCACAAAAGAGTAGATCTACTCATTGTGGGCATTCGCAAACAACAAGAACCCGAAATTGGTTTACGTAGATATTTCTGATTGCCTATTTGCACGCACCATATATTAATATATTAATAGTAAACAAACGTGAAATCGTTAGACCATCATCAAAATGAGGCCAAAAGGCACATAAATATAAAGGATGCCCATGTAAGACCTCCGTTGCAACATTTTAGTCAGATTATATTTTTGTTTAAATGGGAGTTGTAAGTCTTATCACTCAACTATTACTATAATGGAACCAACAAAAACAGAAATAATATGATGGTCAATTAGGACTGAGAAAAGGCATTGTTTGGCTGACCTAAGATTATCGCACGTGGAGGAATATAGCCATTGTAAGTCTTCCTGTATGTGTATGTCTTCAATGGCTTCATTGGAGGAGAGGAAAGTGTGCGTGTGGATGTGGAGAATGTCAGCAGAACAGTGCATACGGATATCAATCTGAACACAAATACACAGGCATAATACATACATACATACATGCATACATACATGCATACATATATACATACTTACATGCATACAAATATACTTACATACATACATGCATACATACATGCCTGCATACATGCATACATACTTACATGTATACATACATACATACATACGTACATACATACATACATTCATATATACATGCATATATACATACATACATACTTACATGCATACAAATATACTTACATACATACATACATGCATACATACATGCATGCATACATACTTACATGCATGCTTACATACATACATACATACACACTCACACATACATACATACATACATACATACATACATACATACATACACACATACACGCATACATACATACATGCATACATACATACTTACATGCATACAAATATACTTACATACATACATACATATATGCATACACACATGCATACATACTTACATGCATACATACATACATACATACATAATTACATGCATACATACATGCATGCATACATGCATATATACTTACATGTATACATACATACATACATACATACATACATACATACATATATACATACATACATTCTTACATGCATACAAATATACTTACATACATACATGCATACATACATGCATGCATACATGCATACATACTTATATGCATACGTACATACCTATATACATACATACATACATACATACATACATACATGCATGCATACATACATACACACAAACAAATACACACTCACACATGCATACATACATACACACATACATACATACATGCATACATTCACACACGCACACACGCACGAACGCACCCACGCACACACACACACCCATTCATACATACATACATACATACATACATACATACATATAACCATACATACATACATACATACATACATACATACATACATACATACATACATACATACATACATACATACATACATACATATATACATACATGGGTACGTACGTACGTACATACGTGTGGTATTTGCTGAAGTATGCGCATGTCTCGTACACAAATAAATATTTCATGTTTTATGTTCTAGAGAAAAAGCTAATCTCCCTAATCCAGTAATGGAACGTGGGAGACGATCCATATAACATCGCGACCATCAAACAAGCATTTGTACGTCCATTCCTAGATGTTATTCATCTCCATGCGTCTCGGCTTGTTGACAGTTAGCAAATAACTGACAGACAGGAGAAGCTGGAGAAATGCAAATTAGTGTTCCAGGTCGATGCTTTTGGTTGATGGTCATGGCTCACGTGACGACTGCACGAGCATTTTAACTGTCTCCGTCAGCCCTGTCTACCAGTGATGTTGGCAATTACTGGCTGCTTGACCAAAGAAGTTCGCGCTTCAGATTATGTTTGTTTGTATCTTCATTCGCGTCAGGGTGGTTAGCAGAATGTTAATAATGATTAAGTTATCAAATAAGTGTATACGTCTGTCAATTCTGGTACAGGTATATGTTCTATAATAGATCGTTATCCAACGACAGTGTTATAATGGTTGAAGAGAAAACGTATCCTTAGTCCGGTTACACTAGAAATAAGTATGCAGCGTGTCCTTTACAGAGCTTCGCCTCATATAACCGTTACCTACTTGGCTGTTATAAGTTTCTTGGCAAATGTGCCATTACTTTCCGTATGTGGAGGAGAAATAGCCCGAGAGAAAAAAAAGTCAGTGTCTTTATTTTAAAGGAAAGTAACCCATAGCATTACTGCCGTAGGGGTGTGAGGTGTTAGCGATCTCACATTTCAAAGGCTCGGCTATATGAGGGCGATAGCCATCTCCTCTCCCTCGTCGCTTTAACCTTCCGGACTGAACCGGTACCCATTTAAGGTTGGGTCGATCCAGGTGCCGTTGCGGTATGAAAAAACATTTCCGCCTCAACTTGGAAAGGAACGCAAGACCACTCAGATGCGAAGCAGCGCGCTAACTGCTGCGCTACGCAGTGTCTTTACACGGTGGGAATCGAGCCCTTTTGCGTTGGCATTTTGAAAACCGAGCGAGTTGCACCCCTACTACACGCAGTCTCTATTAGTTGGTATACCTTTAATAGTAGGTAGCCCATTACATCTAGGTCGACCGGATCCTACATTTAACGGGATTTGTGCCCTTACCTTTGTCACGAAAAGCGTGTACTCTACCACTACGCCAATGGTAATGAGTGAGGACAAAAATGAAGAAGTAGTCCCAATGCGGACACTACTGCCATCGCAGATAACGTGATGTAGACTTTATTGGGATAAAAGGTTTTGTGATGAGTCATGATGTAGACTTTATTGGGATAAAAGGTTTTGTGATGAGTCATGATGTAGACTTTATTGGGATAAAAGGTTTTGTGATGAGTCATTTCCCTTTCTGGTTGCCTTCAATTAAACAAAACCTATGAAATCCCCTAAGGAGCACAGGTCATCAAGAAATACATCACATACTCATCTATCCATATGTATTGAAGCTTTTGCGATTTACTGTTTCTACAGGGGTGGATAGCCAGCCCCATGCCCAACCGTTATTGGCCTATCTTTTCAACATACCTGATAGGTTACAATGTTACTATCTGTTGCTCTCCTTTCTGGCCTCAGTATGTCGTCTTCCCGCCTTTCATTAAAACCCAGAACTCATTTTCAGCAGTGTAGAATGGAATTTGTCTAGACCAGGCAGCGAACCGCGTCAACTTGTTTCAACAGAAAAGTGCACAGTAGCCACTGTGTCAACTTGTACCATTGAAGGGTTGAGTATCTGTATCATATCTCTTACAGAAATCCCCGATTTGGTGCCATCAATATCTGAGGATAGCCATTATTAGAAGTATGTGCTAGATATTAAAACATTTATATTCTAAATATTGTTAGAAATGATCGCCTTGAAAATCTAGGGAACTACCAAGAATAAACGACACCGAAAAATAAAGAGGGTACATCTTAAATGATAAAACTTATGGCTAGCTTAACAATGAGTTTTTGTGGTGTCAATAAATACAAAAACACGCGTTTGTTTTTTCATGTTTCTGCATTTTCAAACATAACTCTGCAGATGTAGTTCTGTTACGTTGTGATTTATGTGTGTCTCTCTATGTATGTTAGAGAAAGAATAATATAGAATACAGGAAAATGTCTCTATATGTATGTGTCAGAGAAGGAATAATAGAGCTAGTACAGAAAGATTATCTATGTATGTTAGAGAAAGAATAATAGAGTTAGTACTGAAAGATTATATATGTATGTTAGAGAAAGACTAATAGAGCTAGTACAGAAAGATGGTTCTCTATGTTTAATACTCACGAAATAAATATACCTAGCTAGCTTTGTAAGATGAATATCTTACTTAAACAGTATAGAAAAATGTTTGTATACGTTGTGTATCATCCAAAATTGTAATTAAGGTGGTTTTATATGTTGAATATCATCAAAAACTGCATAGCAAGATCGTTTCATAATTTTAATAGTATTAACAAAAATGTAGACAATTGTCTCCATAAGCTCAACACATATTTATAAGTATATAACAGGACAAACATAAATACTGCTAAAATAACGTAGTAACACCTCATTAGAATGTAATATCAATGGAGAAAAACTTCGAAAGATATGCTTGTCATGACCTACTAAAAACAAACACAAAAGTCATATGAAAATAATAGTACAGGTGTAATAATCTAGATGTAACATCCCAAATTGATTACTTATTATTAACAACACAAAAATAAAGGAGAAACGTTCGTCTATGTTTTATTCCCTCGTGACCATGTCACTTCCGCTCGGGTGTTTCACCCACATTCTATCCTGACTCGGACGTGTATACAGACGAGACGTTCAGTGACAAATGCTTATGCGCAATCCAGCTCAGTACCTTTCCTTACTACTTCATACGTTACGATCTCTATTGTATGTATTCATTTTATTCTATAATTATAATGTGTTAGCTCACATTGTTGTTGTTTGCTATCTATGTTGAAGACCTTCAGATCGTAACGTATGTTGCATTTCTGTTTTCCTCTTAGCGTGGTATCTAACCATTGTTATAAATAATTTGTTTTTTTTTACACATAGGAAAAAACATAATGGAGTAAAGTAATCACTAACATCAGTGGCAAAAACGCAAACAAATCACATAGGAAGGAGAGAGGACAATCGTCAATAGTTGTCACTAATCTGCACAAATTAAAGTAGACGATGTCAAAATATGACTGTGACAGAAATAGCTGAGATATGGTCATGGAGTAAGTACGTGGGGTGATTTAAGGCCTTGTTGCACTGCATGGTCCACCTGTCCACTATTCCCTCTCTTTAGTTGAAAGGGATTCCGTCAGTTTTACTTCTAAGCTGTGTTCAGCTGATAGAAATGAGGGTGAATAGGGCGGAGTAGGATTTTAGAAATTTGATTGCTGACTTTGGATTGTTGCTCCCCATACGTTCTTGAGTTCTAGCGACTAGGGATTTATAGTATTGTTCTTGGTCGTTCTTGGCAGTTCCTGGGAATTTCTTAAAGATTCGTCCACGTTCTGAGACGTTGTTTCTTAACCTGCAACCTTCTTTGTCTCAAATATGGATACGGTTGAGGCTGTGAGCCAGGTATACCTTTTCTGGGAACCTGATATCCCCATTACGACTTCCTGCATCGCGTGGACTACGATAGATCAGGTGGGCTCAGTTTCGTCTGAAAGAGTCCTCAAGGCTGCAAACATCGTTTCTATGCATATGGAGTACAGAGCGACTAAGATGTGGTCGGCTCGTAAAGGATATGTGTTGTATTTAGTTGCTGTTCTTGTCTTTGTTTTGCATCTTTGGAAAACCTTGAGATGTGTAGGAATCAAGCACACCTTGATGGGGTTAACAGAAATGCTCCACCACAACATCAATGTAAGAGTTCGTCTTGTCCAGAATCTAACAGCATCTTCTGTCGTCAGAGTTATATCCTCTCACAATCGCTTTTCTGTTGTGCTATGCATTGGATCCCTGCACACAGGGAAACGCACATTCTGGAAATCGGGGCTGGACAATTCATTTGATCGACCTCGGTTCAGCAGGCGAAGATCTCATTCCAAGTTGAGCCTCTCAGGCCTTGAGACGCTATATGGAACACTTAGAGCAATCAGCTTCACATTTGGGACTTGCACTTTTCCTGGGCAATGACCAAGATTCGAAGTTTAGGCAGTGGTCCACCTGTGACGGGAATCATTGCCAGCGGCAATCACGTCAATCCCTCGAGGACATCATCTACCTGGGTAGCAGACTGACCTCTGATGCACGCAGTGACCCGGGAATAACTTGTAGGATTGCCCTAGTGGCGTCATCCATGAACTCTCTGTTCAGGGTCGGGTGGGCAGAGGCTCTACCCTAAAACCAAGCTGCTCTTATATAGATCATGTGTCGTTTTAATCCTCTTGTATAGCTCCAAGACCTGGGGGGCTTACGTGAAGATTGGAGGCAGATGGCAGGACGCCATTAATGACATCGACGTCTCACGGCAGGCACAGTTCAGGAGCATTTACCCTTTCTTCAGTTATATTGCCCGCAACTCTTACAACGTCCTGGCTCGACACGGGTAAATCAATGGGGGGTATAGTCTGCACGCCTCATGAAGTCATTTCCGGAGACGCATGCACGACCCATTGCCAAGACACATCGCCTCCCCACTCCAACTGCCCTGAATGCCGTCTATCGTCCTGTCATCGATCGCGATCAAGTACGATCAGTGTGACAGTACCGGGCTGCGAGGTGGATTACTTGACTGTTTGGCTTGTCAGAATAGAAATATGCCATGATACAGAGTGACAGATTCGTTGTGGCATCTGTCTCTAAAGTTATTCCATTTAGAACCAGAAACTATTTATTAATATTTTATTCCATTTTTACAGTAATCTGCTTGCTCCTATTTTTTCTATTATTATTAATATCTTTCTTAAATATTTCTTTAAATATATTAACTGTAGTATTTTTCTAAATATACATATATTATTTCGAGTCAACAGATGTCAACTGCAGACAACATTAGAACGTTATGGAGTAAACAAACATTTGCCCTACCTATGTAAAAAGAGGCTTTATGTAAAATTGCAATTTACAATAAGATCAAACAGGATATTCCAAAAAAGTCATATAAATCATTTATACAGCAATGTTTGTGTACTATCTCCTTTAGTATTTGTCCCATTTATAGATGCAATATGTAGAAAAATGTCAACATCAGTTAGGGAAACAACTTCAGTGATCACTTAAATTAACTTCTCTTTGCTAATAGCCAAGCACTAAATCAACCTCAGAAAAACAACAGTATGAACATATCAATAATCTTAATGAGGTCTGGACGGATTATACTATGAAAGTCAACATAGAGAAAACTCAAGTTTTAACGATTGCAAGAAAGGAAATGGAAACAAAAACTTTCAAAGAAAACGAACCCGTAAAACGGGTGAAACATTTCGGATACCTGGGCAACATAATCACGTACAATAGATACAAACCAATGAACGACTTCGCAAAATATGGAGAGCAGAAATAACAGAAGTAGTAAACCTCCTCGTGCACGAAGCCCATATTATGGTCCGCTCAAGAAATCTCTTCATAACTTGACACTGAAAGGCACAAGCCCATATTAGGGCCCCGTCAAGACACCTCTTCATAACTTGACACTGAAAGACACAAGCCCTTATTAGGGCCCTGTCAAGAAACCTGTTCATATCCTGATACTGAAAGACACAAGCCCGTATTATGGTCCGGTCAAGAAACCTCTTCATAACCTGACACTGAAAGGCACAAGCCCATATTAGGGCCCCGTCAAGACACCTCTTCATAACTTGACACTGAAAGACACAAGCCCTTATTAGGGCCCTGTCAAGAAACCTGTTCATATCCTGATACTGAAAGACACAAGCCCGTATTATGGTCCGGTCAAGAAACCTCTTCATAACCTGACACTGAAAGGCACAAGCCCATATTAGGGCCCCGTCAAGACACCTCTTCATAACTTGACACTGAAAGACACAAGCCCTTATTAGGGCCCTGTCAAGAAACCTGTTAATATCCTGATACTGAAAGACACAAGCCCGTATTATGGTCCGGTCAAGAAACCTCTTCATAACCTGACACTGAAAGGCACAAGCCCATATTAGGGCCCCGTCAAGACACCTCTTCATAACTTGACACTGAAAGACACAAGCCCTTATTAGGGCCCTGTCAAGAAACCTGTTCATATCATGATACTGAAAGACACAAGCCCTTATTAGGGCACTGTCAAGAAACCTGTTCATATCCTGATACTGAAAGACACAAGCCCGTATTATGGTCCGGTCAAGAAACCTCTTCATAACCTGACACTGAAAGGCACAAGCCCATATTAGGGCCCCGTCAAGACACCTGTTCATATCCTGACTCTGAAAGGCACAAGCAGAACAAAAAGTGAAAAGAAGAAGGAAAACATATATATTATATATCCCTCCAGGCTCTCACTCGTTCTTGCTCCTAAAGATATGGCTTCGCCCTCCTTCTATTGACTCCCCGTCTCCTGGTCAGGGCTGTTAAACTCCAGATGATAGTGTGGACAGAAAAGTAACTGCTGCCGAAAGATGTTATCAAAGAGCCTTTGCTCGTGACATGGAGGTGAGAATGATCAACACTAATTTATGTAAGCTTCTCTTGGAGCTGGTGGCTGACAAACAAGGGTCAAGAGATCGAACAGCGCTTAAAACGTCATTAGTTTCTTTTTTAAATTTCGGTAGTTATGGACAACCATCTAATTTTTCTGCATACAAAGTGAAAGTTTTAAATATCCGATTTGGGTGGTTATGGACACCCATCTAATTTCTCTGCCTAAAAACTGAAAGTTTTGAATTTTGTTAAGGGAAAGGACTAGCACTATCAAGCCCCATATTTTAAATTTCTCTTGCAAGAGTTACTCAAGTTAAAAGAGTATTAAATTAGCCAGATCAGGAGGCACGAGTGGTTCGTCTTAGGCGATCCTTCGCCTTCGGTGGTCCGATGTAGATTACAGCGAGACAACGATATCTGCGCATTTCGGCCTAATACATCCGATTTTAGATGGTTTTTTGTGGTACCGGGATGCTTTCCCTCTGCGATCCCTATCCCTTAACCAGACTACACCCCCTGCGATCCCTCCTTTAGACAGACTAAACCCACTGTTATCCCTCCCTTAACCAGACTAAACCCACTGTGATATCTTTGTTAGCCAGACTACATTAGTGCAGCCTTTTTCCAGGGCCGCCACTTGGAGCCTGAACAGGATCTTTGCCAGCTGTGGTTCGCTGACCCCGTTGGATCTATTTCTTCGGTTATATGATTGATCTCTATCAAATCAACCAGACGCCAGCTTCCACACCTGTCCATGGAAACCAGGGGTGAGAAAAAGTCGCAGGTTCTAATTAAGTCGTCCCCAGGGTGCCCGTGCAGCACCTATCTGAGACACATCACCTCCTCTCTATCTGCCATGTATACACTCTGGGAATCTGTCATTAACCGTATTCATCATGTCAGCGTGGCGGTCTTTGGATGACTAGGCAGAATTCACAATTTCACTTGGCTTGAAAAACTCAGACCACTGTCACATTTCCATCAATGTAATCCACCGCATATATGTAATCTTGTAAACTGTAATCTTAGTATTTAGTCAGGCAGGCCAGGCATCTGCTCCATGGAGCCAAAAGTTGGTGAAACTCATTTTAGTTGCATGACTTGGAGTACCATTTTGTAGTAAGGTCTTTTCTCGGTTTATCTCCATACAATTTGTGGATATCGGGCTGGATGCTTAAAGTTGTAGGTCACAAGGACGTCACTGTCCATGTCTATTTGTTGTAACGTGCAAACTACCAGCCTGGTCCATTTACATTTTCTTAACAGCGCAATATTTACAATGTCATTGATGGAGAGTCAACATCTGATTTCGGTGTTCTGAATTCTGTAATGTAGATAAATGCTAATGTTCTTCGCTCCATTGCCTTATGATCAATTCGAAATTTATTGGCATCGGCTTTTCGTAGCTTCCATGCCCCACAGCCGTACCGCCGCTTATGAAAGTGATAAAACATTTTAACATTTCACTATCATCAAACACGCATGTCACCTAAAATGCCAAAGGTGTGCCGACACTTGCACGCTGTCTGAGCTTTAGCTTTCTATGTTTTTATCGAGAAATTGTTTACTCTGGCTTATTTCCCTTTTAGAGTAATTCTTTCATCAGATTTACACGCCAAACCATTAGAACCATCCATGAACCGTTTAATATATGCAGATCAGATCAGTCAATCGTAAAAGGTGCTCTCTGTACTCCCTCCGAAATCATTCTAGATCTGAAGTAAGACAGTCAGGGGAAGACAATCTCCTTAATAGGTCCAATTAGGTTCTACTCAGATCAAAGGTAAACATTTGGCCAGAGGACATGTTTAAATTGCTGATAGGAACATCGCTTTGTACTTTTGTAAACTAAATCAACTCTGAACTATCATCTAGAGTAATGGTTCTAAAATTGGATTCAGTGAACAGTTGTGCATGGTTCTGCAATGAAAACTGTGGATGGATGGCGAAATGTAGGGGGGGGGGGGGAGGGAGGGGGCTAGCGAAGATTTGTGTGAGGGTTAGTAGAGAGTTATGTGAGGGTTAGTAGAGAGTTGTGTGAGGGTTAGTAGAGAGTTATGTGAGGGTTAGTCGAGAGTTATGTGAGGGTTAGTAGAGAGTTGTGTGAGGGTTAGTAGAGAGTTATGTGAGGGTTAGTAGAGAGTTGTGTGAGGGTTAGTAGAGAGTTGTGTGAGGGTTAGTAAAGAGTTATGTGAGGGTTAGTAGAGAGTTGTGTGAGGGTTAGTAAAGAGTTATGTGAGGGTTAGTAGAGAGTTGTGTGAGGGTTAGTAGAGAGTTGTGTGAGGGTTAGTAGATAGTTATGTGAGGGTTAGTAGAGAGTTGTGTGAGGGTTAGTAGAAAGTTGTGTGAGGGTTAGTAGAGAGTTATGTGAGGGTTAGTAGAGAGTTATGTGAGGGTTAGTAGAGAGTTATGTGAGGGTTAGTAGAGAGTTGTGTGAGAGTTAGAAGAGAGTTGTGTGAGGGTTAGAAGAGAGTTGTGTGGGGACTTGCAAAGAGTTGTGTAAGGGTTAGTAGAGAGTTGTGTGGGGACTGGCAACGAGTTGTGTGAGCGTCTCCAGAGTCATGCGATTGTCATATACGAATCTTATGGATGTCAGAATAGAGTCATGTGAGCGTCACTAATATGTTCTACAGCTATCAGCATAGAGTCATGTGAGCGTCAGCAATATGTTCTACAGCTATCAGCATTGAGTCATGTGAACGTCACCAATATGTTCTACAGCTATCAGCATAGAGTAATGTGAGCGTCAGCAATATGTTCTACAGCTATCAGCATAGAGTCATGTGAGCGTCAGCAATATGTTCTACAGCTATCAGCATAGAGTCATGTGAGCGTCAGCAATATGTTCTACAGCTATCACGATAGAGTCATGTGAGCGTCAGCAATATATTCTACAGCTACCAGCATAGAGTCATGTGAGCGTCAGCAATATGTTCTACATCACGCAGTCTGTGCATATGACAATGTGCGTGTCCCCAAAAAGTGTTATGCGAGTCAGAAAAAAATATATATTTAAGTGTTAGCAAAGAGGCGTGACGAACGTCCACAAAGAGTGTTGTGGGTGTCTATGAAGAAGGTTGCCAGTCAACAAAGAGTGTTGTGGGTGTCTATGAAGACGGTTGCCAGTCAACAAAGAGTGTTGTGGGTGTCTATGAAGACGTTTGCCAGTCAACAAAGAGTGTTGTGGGTGTCTATGAAGACGGTTGCCAGTCAACAAAGAGTGTTATGGGTGTCTATGAAGACGGTTGCCAGTCAACAAAGAGTGTTGTGGGTGTCTATGAAGAGTGCTGCAAGTCTCAGCAATTGGTACTGCTTATGTCAGCAAAGACTGCTGCTATTCTCGGCAAAGAGAAATGTGAGGAGCCAGCTATAAGGTGTATGGGTGTTAGCAAAGAGAAATGTGAGGAGCCAGCTATAAGGTGTATGGGTGTTAGCAAAGAGAAATGTGAGGAGCCAGCTATAAGGTGTATGGGTGTTAGCAAAAAGAAATGTGAGGAGCCAGCTATAAGGTGTATGGGTGCTAGCAAGGCTTCTAGTTGGTGCCCTTGGCGATTATTTAACTGGTCAACAAAAAGTACTGGCAATGATATCATAGACTAGGACTATGTGAGATAAAGGGTCATGTGTGGATATCAAAGATTGCTGTGTGAATATCAAAGAGGTTTGTGTGGATATCAAAGAGGTTTGTGTGGATATCAAAGAGGTTTGTGTGGATATCAAAGAGGTTTGTGTGAATATCAAAGAGGTTTGTGTGGATATCAAAGACGTTTGTGTGGAAATCATAGAGTTCTGTGTGGATATCAAACAGTGCTGTATGAATATCAAAGAGGTGTGTGTGGATATCAAAGAGGTTTTTGTGGATATCAAAGAGTGCTGTGTGAATATCAAAGAGTGCTGTGTGGATATCAAAGAGGTTTGTGTGGATATCAAAGAGTTATGTGTGGATATCAAAGAGTGGTGTGTGGATATCAAAGAGTGGTGTATGGATATCAAAGAATGATTTGTGGATATCAAAGAGTTATGTGTGGATATCAAATAGTGATGTGTGGTTATCAAAGAGTAATATGTGGTTATCAAAGAGTGATGTGTGGTTATCAAAGAGTGCTGTGTGGATAATAAAGAGTGCTATGCGGGATACTGTATTGCATTATGGTTAGTATCTAAGAGCGTTCTGTAGGATATACAATAATGAGGTGGGGATATCACGGTGCACTTTGGGTGATATCATAGAACTCTAGTATCAGCAAAAGGTGCCTTAAGGATATCAAAATGTACTGCGGAAGATGCTATAGAGCACGGTTGTGAATATTATAGAGTACTGTGATAGGTGTAAAAAAATACTATTTAGGATTATACATCAATGAAGGATATCATATAGTAATGTGAATATCATAGAGTACTGTGGGGATATTAAAATGATGCAGGGGATATCATACAGCCTCGTGGGGAATGAATACAGAACTGTGGTGGATATCAAAATGTAGAGTAAATTAAAGAGTAGAGTGTGGGATATCAAAAAGTAGTGTGGTGAATACCAGGTAGTACTGCGGTGGATATCACAGAGTACTGTAAGGAATCTCAAAGAATCCTGCGGGAGATATAATGGGGTACTGTGAGGTACCAGAGAGTACTGTTGGGCGTACCAACATGTACTAATTGGATTTACTATATATTAATGGGTTGGATATTTTAAAGCATTGTCGTGGAAATCAAGGAGTACTGTGGAGGAAATCCTAGCGTACTGAAAGGGATATCAAAAAATAGGGTGCGGAACATCATAGAGTACAATGTCGAATATTAAAGAGGACGGAGTGTAATATCACAGAGTACTGTGATGGGTATCAACGAGTACTGTGATGGGTATCAACGAGTACTGTGATGGGTATCAACGAGTACTGTAATGGGTATCAACGAGTGCTGTGATGGGTATCAACGAGTACTGTGATGGGTATCAACGAGTACTGTGATGGGTATCAACGAGTACTGTGATGGGTATCAACGAGTACTGTGATGGGTTTCAACGAGTACTGTGATGGGTATCAACGAGTACTGTGATGGGTATCACAGAGTACTGTGATGGGCATCAACGAGTACTGTGATGGGTATCAACGAGTACTGTGATGGGTATCACAGAGTACTGTGATGGGTATCAACGAGTACTGTGGCAGATATCAAGTCTTTGGTCGGATATATTTTCCTTGTGTAAGTTCATAGATTTGTACACCGTCAGGCGAGTTGCCTTATTTGGAGTTTCTCTTTAGCCCCGTACAACTTTGAGTTCAGGGTTTAATTATTTGGTCAGCGATCCTTCCTCAACTGGCTATACGGTAGACAGACCTGCAAAATACACTGTCCAATCTGTGTGCTCAGTCCGCTCGTAATAGAGGTGACAGACATCAGACGAAGCCCGTAAAGGTGTCTCTATAGTGTGTTGTGAGATGTTATGAGGCTACAGAATGTGATCTGTCAACTCCGGTCAAGAATGTGGAAGTTTTCGTTGATCCTGTTATCCTCTTATACCCTGTATAGCTATCTTTTTCTCAAAGTATGTGATTCCAGTATCTCCCTGTTCATTTGCTTCTCTTCTTGTCTTTTCCTTCTTGGTATAACAGAATGGGATGGTAAAGTCTGAAGTATGGTTTGTTTATAAGTAGCTACCTTACTTAGTTCATTGCTTGAATGTGAGAGTTAACTGGCAGATAACTTACTTAGTTCATTGCATGCATGTGAGAGTTTACTGGCCGCTAACTTACTTAGTTCATTGCATGCATGTGAGAGTTTACTGGCAGCTAACTTACTTAGTTCATTTCTTAAATGTGGGAGTTTACGTCCCTTGAGATCTTGCAGTACAAAAAATGCGTCTGGGTATATCATATTTGCAGCTTGTTCTAGAACATTAACCTCAGCTGTATAGTTGGATGAGAATACTGAACAATGGGGATACTCTTTGTCTAACCATGGTGTTCACGAGATGTGCCAACGATACTTTATTCTTAGAGACATTTGCTGCTGATCAGTCTGTGTAAACATTGCGGTATATCATCGAGCATTTGCGGAGATAACATGTAGTTTTATGTGGGTAATCATTGCGTTCTCTGGGGATCAGTAAAAAGAATTGCAATGCGCATTAGAAGAACACTTTGGGGATCAGCACAACGGTATGTTTTGTGTCCTTGAGGATTTCTTTGGAAATTAGCAGAGGTCTTTCAGTGTCGGTGAAGTTCCTTTTTAGATCAGCAGATAGTTGTGTGGGTCTCATCAAAGTGTCATGTGAGTCTTATCATGTGGGTCTCATCAAAGTGTCTGGGTCTCATCATGTGGGTCTCATGAAGTGTCATGTGGGTCTCGACATGTGGGTCTCATCAAAGTGTCATGTATGTCTCGTCATGGGGGTCTCATTATGTGAGTCTCATCAAACTGTCATGTATGTCTCGTCATGTGGGTCTCGTCAAAGTGGCATGTATGTCTCGTCATGTGGGTCTCATCAAAGTGTAATGTGGGTCTCAGCATGTCGGTCTCATCAAAGTGTCATGTGGGTCTCGTCATGTGGGTCTCGTCATGTGTGTCTCATCAAAGTATAATGTGAGTCTCGTCATATTGGTCTCATGAAGTATCATGTGGGTCTCGTCATGTGGGTCTCACCATGTGCGTCTCATTAACGTGTCAGGTGGATCTCAATAAAGTGTCATGTGGGTCTCATCATGTGGGTTTCGTCATGTGAATCTCATTAAAATGGCAGGGGAGTCGGTCTCATCATGTGGGTCTCATCAAAGTGTCACGGTGCTATCATCATGTGGATCCATAAAAGTGCATGTGAGTCTCATCAAAGTGTCATTAGTGTCTCATCATGTCAGCCTCATCAAAGTGGCATGTGTGTCTCATCATGTCAGCCTCATCAAAGTGGCATGTGTGTCTTATCATGTCAGCCTCATCAAAGTGTCATGTGTGTCTCATCATGTCAGCCTCATCAAAGTGTCATATGGATCTCAACAAAGTGCCTTGTGGGCCTCATCTTGTGGGTCTCATCAAAACGGCATGAGTGTCTCATCAAAGTGTCATGTACGTCGCATCAAAGTTTCATGTGGGTCTCATTTTGTGGGTACCACCTTGTGGGTCTTATCTTGTGGGTCCATTGTTGTGGGTCTCATCAAAGTGTCATCGGGGTCTCATCTTATAGGTGTAATCTAAGTGTCTGTATGTTTCTTCTTGTGTTCTCCTCACTGGCATGTGGGTTTCATCAAAGTTTCATCATATTGGTCTCATCAAAGTGTCATAATGTGGGTCTCATCTTGTGAGTCTCATCAAAGTGTCATCAGGTAGGTCTCATCTTGTGAGTTTCACCAGTGTCGAGTGGGTCTCATTAAAGTGTCATGATGGGGATCTCATCAAGGTGCCATGTGGGTGTTATCAAAGTGTCATGTGGGTCTCATCACAATATCAAATGGGTCTTATCACAGTGTCATGTAGGTCTCATAAAAGTGTCATGTGGGTCTCATCTTGTGAATCTCATCAATGTGTCATGTGGTTTTCATCTTGCGGGTCTTTTCAGTGGCATGTAGGTTTCTTCTTGTGGGTCTCATCAAAGTGCCATGGTGTGGGTCTCATCAAAGTGTAATGTGGGTCTCATCTTTTGGGTCTCATCAAAGAGTCATGATGTGGGTCTCATCTTGTGAGTCTCATCAGTGGCATGTGGGTTTCATCATGTGGGTCTCATCAAAGTGTCATGTGGGTCTCATAAACGTGTCATGAGGGTCTCTCCAAAGTATCATGTTGGTCTCATAAAAGTGTCATGTGGGTCTCATCAAAGTTTTATGTTGGTCTGATCAAAGTTTTATGTTGGTCTGATCAAAATGTCATGTGGGTCTCATCAAAGTTTCATGTTGGTCTGATCAAAGTAGCATGTGGGCTCATCAAAATGTCATGATTTGGGTCTCAACAAAGTGTCATGATTTAGGTCTCATCAAAGGGTCATGTGGGTCTCATCAAAGTGTCATGTGGGTCTCATCAAAGTGGCGTGTGGGTCTCATCATGTTGATCTCATTAAAGTATCATGTAGATGCCAGAAAATGTAGATGACATGTGGTTGTCTCGAAGTCAAGTATAATTTATTCATTTTAATTGTTCAACGTTTGCCTGGAATTTCACATTCAACGTTTTGCGTAACAGAATCGTCTCTGATCTCTGCGTTCTGTAATGCACTGAAAACCATTGATCTACAGGGGCATCCTTAGTTTACAAGTAAACAAATTAACAGGTTGGATTGTTGTCAGCATAACATTCTACATACTCAAACATGCAAAGTTTACTATTTTTATCATGCCACTTTGTACATGTGATATAAAACGTTTGGAGATGATACACGTTTTTGGTTTTTAACAAATATGTTAGTCTGGTTATGGTTGCATTTATATGCCTTCGTCAGGCAATCTCTCAATCATCTCGTCGTGTTCTAGGTCTGAGATCTGCTTCCAGAGGCCTGGGTTGAATTTGACTGCACTTTAGTACGGCCTTAAACGCTGAATATGCCATACCGAAGACGTCTTTTTTTATTTGATCGACACATGTGAAGCATAGGAACTACAGCTGGCCTTCTTGCAGGAAGCCTGTATACTAGTGTCGGTTTTAAGTAGCACAGATCAAACAGTGACGATTAAATTTGTTACACAGCAATCAAAGGAATAACAAACACGACGATATATGCATTGCATAGATTTTGAAAAAAAAGCATTTGAAATTCTAGATGGTATAGACCAGACACTGAGTTGGAAAATACTGAAATTTTATAAAATACCACATATATTGATAACAGTTTTACGAGAGTTCTGTGAAGCTCAATTTAGTAGAACAGTCCACAAAGGCAAACTGTCAGTCCTATTTACAATTCAAACAATGATCAGACATGAATGCCTACTAACTCCAGCTATCTTTGTCACTGTCATGCACGTGTTCTTTTTATCTTCTGTTCGCATTTTTGTCCTTGTTTTGCCTTTCAGCGTCAAGTTTCTTGACTGGACCGTAGTATGTGTTTTGTACATGGGAAGTTTCACTGCTTCTGTTATTTCTGCTATCCATCTTTTGCGTGAGTGGTCCATGGCTTTCTAACCGTTGTATTTGTATAGCAAAGCTTTCTGATGTATACTATTTGATGTTTGACGTGTCACGTAGCCGAACCATTTGGTTTGTTGTCTCTTAATGAAGTCTAGCACTGGTGTTATACATACTTGTCTTCAAGCATCTTCGTTTCTGATTCAGATGGACATGGCGATGGGGCTAAAATCTTAGGCTAGAAAACCGGGAATAGTGTGGACATTTGATAATCATCAGGCAGACTTCAATTTGACAGACGATATATGACTGCCACCACGTAAACAGCAAGACTGTCAAGGAAAGAGGCAAACTATCAGCTGAAGCAGCACACTGGAAATTGCAGAAAATTGTGAACAAAACATGCAATTTTAATAAATAATAAAGTCCCCAAAAAGATGACTGGTTATATATTTGACGAAGAGCACACGTTGACCTTTCTGTGAAGTAAGGTGAAGGTCCCACAACAGACTTAATCGCTGGTCGGAAATACAATTCTAGAAAATTTAGTATACTAAGTTACAGCTTGTGTGAGGTGAAGTGGTCAAATTCACTTACTAGATGTCTTTCCTTCCCTAACTGTAAACTAAGTACGTATTAACAACTGGGCTGAACAGAGAGTGTCGGTGCGAGAGTTCAACCCCGTACCTCTGCCATGAAAAGCGTACGCGCTACCACTACACTATTCAGAAGGTGTAAGAAGTTAAAGGTTAAAGGTTAAAAAAGGTTAAAGGTTAAAGACGGAGGCTCGACATCGTTGCCGTGGATCTCCCTGCTCGGTCTCTCTTTGTGGGTCTCCCTGCTCGGTCTCTCTTTGTGGGTCTCCATGCTCGGTCTCTCTTTGTGGGTCTCCCTGATCGGTCTCTCTTTGTGGGTCTCCCTGCTCAGTCTCTCTCCGTGGTTTTCCCTGCTCTGTCTCTCTCCGTGGGTCTCCCTGCACTGTCTCTCTCCTTGGTTCTCCCTGCTCGGTCTCTCTCCGTGGTTCTCCCTGCTCGGTCTCTCTCCGTGGTTTTCCTTGCTCTGTCTCTCTCCGTGGTTTTCCCTGCTCTGTCTCTCTCCGTGGTTTTCCCTGCTCTGTCTCTCTCCGTGGTTTTCCCTGCTCTGTCTCTCTCCGTGGGTCTCCCTGCTCTGTCTCTCTCCGTGGTTTTCCTTGCTCTGTCTCTCTCCGTGGTTTTCCCTGCTCTGTCTCTCCGTGGTTTTCCCTGCTCTGTCTCTCTTCGTGGGTCTCCCTGCTCCGTCTCTCTCCGTGGGTCTCCCTGCTCCGTCTCTCTCCGTGGGTCTGCCTGCTCGGTCTCTTCCCAGAACGGGATGCCGCCTGCTGAGATCATCGCACAAAAGCGAACCCCGTAGTTCCAGCGATGAATCCGGTGACATCTGGTAATAACTGCCATAATAAAGTTAGATTGACAAATACAGAGGAGCAAAGAAGGATATCAATGACAGGATTAACAAGGAAAGATGTGTATTCAACTTTCATCGCACAATCTGGAACTCTACGACATTATTCTTGGAAAATAAGATGCGGCTGTTTAATACAAATACAAATCAGTCCTGCCATATCACTCGGAGACATGGCATGTGTCTAAGAATCTTGCATCCAGGATGGAGTCCTTCATCAACAGATATCTTCATTGCATGCTTCGTGTTTGATGGTCAGGGTCAATGATAAACGCAGATCTCAGGACACGAACAACGGATTCAGCTGGGCATTGGGAATGGAAAATAAAAGTGGATAAGACACACTCTCAGACAGAAGCCGGACAATATAGCCAGAATCTGCTGAATTGGAACCCACAGTGAAAGACACAAGTGGGAAGGCCAAGATACACCTAGCGAAGAAAGGTGGTTGAGGTAACCAGTTCATTCAAGGTTCTCTTAGCAACATGAATAGGACGACATAATAGAAACAGACAGAATATATGTCAGTCCCATATACTCTATAGGGAGCTAGAATATAAATGTGGATATAGGGAGATATGATTACAGCAATAAAAAAGTCTGTATTTTTTTGTCCCGGGGATTGTAAGAAGAATAGTAAATCTGTTACTATTCTAATGTTAACCTCCACTTGACGGTGGTCTGCATTTTAAACACTTAATGGCATTTACAGTTTACCTTGACTTAATATAACAATTGCTTCTTGTCTTTCTGTAGAATGTTTCATTTTCTTAAAAAAAAAAAAGAATACGGAAATGTATAGCAAGTAATGTAGGCCGCTTTGTGAAATTGTAATACGATTTGCAGGCGAAAAGGTGGTGAAGTAATGAGTGTATAAGTCTCTTTGAAGTAGCACGTTTTCAATAGCACACCGACTGGCCTTCAGCTCGTTGGCACGTTCCGGGGTAAGAACACCGGCATATCAAGTCTGACATCCACACAGTCGACTGCCACTGGCTTCAGTCCTATGAATGCACAATTCCAGCTGAATAACGCCATCTCAGAGCGTCCAGTTAAGTAAACATAGCACACTTCCGCTCTAATAGGAACGGCAATTGTTTACTCCATAGTGCGAAACTACTCACAGGGTAACTCTTCACAAGTTAAACACCGAGTTATGCTTTCGGTAGGACAAAGAAGGAAAAGGTATCGTTTTATTGTTCTGGTCTCGACAAGTCTCCACCTGACTTGAACTGCGTCTTGTTGACGTAATGAGATGACTGTCATAAAGGATATTTGCTACGCTATTTGGCTGTAAATTGGCTACTATAAACTGATGTCTTTGCCATGGACACAGTTGAGGGTTAAGTAAACAGTCCAAACCTATAAGAAAACTCGTTTATTGTGCCTGAAAGTGGTAAAAATAAGAGAAGAAAATAACGTTAGTTTCAGACGATAGTTTACTGCATCTTAGAATGTCAGCCTCAAATAAAGCAGACAGCCTGAAGTAGAGCACACAGCCTGAAGTTGATCACACAGCCGTAAGTGGAGCATACAGTCTGAAGTGAAGCTTACAGAATCAACTGGCGCACACAACCTCAAAAAGAGCACACAGCTTTAAGTAGAGCACTCAGCCTCAAGTGGAGCACCCAGCCTCAAATAGAGCACACAACCTCCAATAGAGCACACAACCTCAAATAAAGCACACAATCTCAAATAGAGCACACAACCTCCAATAGAGCACACAACCTCAAATACAGCACACAACCTCAAATAAAGCACACAACCTCAAATAGAGCACATAGCCTAAAATAGACCACACAGCCTCAAATAGAGCGCACATCCTTAAATCGAGCACACAACATAAGGTAGCTCACATAGCCTCAAATAGAACACACGACCTCAAATAAAGCACACAACCTCCAATAGAGCACACAACCTCAAATAGAGCACACAACCTCCAATAGAGCACACAACCTCCAATAGAGCACACAACCTCAAATAGAATACACAACCTCCAATAGAGCACACAACCTCCAATAGAGCACACAACCTCCAATAGAGCACACAACCTCAAATAGAATACACAACCTCCAATAGATCACACAGCCTGGCGTAGAGGACTCAGCCTCAAATGTAACATATGATTATTTGCCCTTTTATGATCGCTCAAGTGATCCATATGGTTATTGCAGCAGTTTATGATAACTGATATGGTCGATATGGTTTTTCACCTTTTTTGTTCCAGGTAAGACATATGGCCACGGTTACAACTGGCCCGTTTACAGGAAGCCTGCATTGGAACACTTGCAGTTACAGTTTCAATTGCATTGTTATCAAATATTCATTTTGCTAAAAGTTTGGGGAAAAAAATGTATTTTTCGAAATGTATTAATATGTGTCTCTTGGCGTGTGTTTGTTTTATGTTTTGTTCCTGTTTTCATCTCCCTTTTTTTCCTGGCTTGGTATTGTGGTTCTTGCGTGGATTGTACATCATCCTTTATATATTTGTATTGACTGTCATTGGCTTGTCTACTTATTTCAGGTATATTCATTTAACGTGTAATCGTTTTGACCATTTCTTGTTTTGTCTACTTTTCTTCATAACTGGCGTAGCGTAACAACACGTTCCTGTCCACTTTCTGATAATGGCTACCACCTAAAAATGTTCCTTTTATATCATTTTTAACAATTGTATATTATTGTTTTTGTTTCGTTAGCTCTTTGTCAGTGACGAAGTTCCTGAGGTCGTAACGTGGGTAACGTTTTTGTTGTTTTCTTGATGCAACTACTGGGTCAATACCTGTATATGTTTGTGTTGACTTCAGATATCTCTCCGAACCTTACTACCACATTTATAATCACAATTATCAAATATCTCACAATTTATGTTTCTTTTTATTGTCAATGTTGTCCTATTTATTTCTATTTCAGGTAAACATAAACAGAAAAAGTAAAACAATTCTGTTTTTGAAATTGATATCAGCGTTTTATTTATTGCATATACTGTACATATTTAAGTTATCCAGCACATAGTTTAGTCTCTTTCTTATTGCATTTCTGGGACTGTATCTCTGTCTCTTCGTTTCTCTTGTCTCACTGTGTCTATTTTTGTATGCCCATTCTGTAGTCTTTCTCTCTATCGCTGTCTATACCTCTTGGACTATTCTTTCTATATGTCAATGTTTAACTTTGTCTCGCTGGTTCACTTTCTCTCTGTCAATCTGTGACTGATTTCTCTGTCTTTTCAGTAATGTGTACCTTGTTTTTATGTCACTGTCATTTGTGTTGTCCACTATGTACCCTATATTTCCCTGCTTCTCAATTTCTCTTAAATCTATTTCTTGGTATTCCTTCTATCTGCCTCTCTGATATTCTTTCTTTCTGTCTTTTTAACTGTACACTATTACAGATTAACATACATTTTTCATCATCTGTTTTTTGTTCAATTAATACAATTGTATTACAAAGACATTATTAAAATATTGAAGAAATGTTTACAGTAAAAAATGTAAACGTGAACTTACAATTATGCAATAATAACAAGTGTAATACTCTTCGTATCAAACTAACTTACAATAATAACAATACACTCACGTATCGCAGTGTTCAAGAATAAGGCAGTTTGCTGCAAATATTTATTACCAAACCATACAAAACATAGTCAAGCAAATAACATATGTATGTTTGGAAGAATCATTGGAGTAATTTACATGTCCTCGGTTCGTGGGTTGGGCCATGTATGGACTCAGGAAGAAAGGCAAATAAATGAAAGCCGACCAACATCTGATTGGCTCAAAACTACAAATCCACATTGAAATTCGTGAACAGAAAATGACCACAGACCACAGTCCTGGATGAATTCTCAATGCTCGAAAGTTTAATTATTCGATTATCTATGCATACAAGCCAAAAACAAACAAAAAACAGGAAATAGCAATCATAAAAAGGGGTAAGCAACAAAGTTGTGTTTCCTCAAAGAAATAATAAAGGTCACATTTAGAGACAGAAAATATGGCTAAGAGGGACTACTTGATACGAATAATTGAATTACTCTGAAATATATTCATACAGACCATGAGCTGAGCTTAGAAAATTGGAACGCAACGAAAAGTTGAACAAGTTATTTTAAGGTCAGGACCCAAAAAAAAACGCACAAAAAAAACATTAGTGTAGAAAAACAACAATTAAGAACGATGTGAAATTTAGGAAGATGGTCGTGAAAGACGGGCGAATTAGAATGATAAAGAAGAGTTTCAGTTAGTGGAGTCGATAAGGAAACATGGATACTTAACTCAATTTAAACAATTCAGAGATTCATTGAAAGGATCACAAATATCAACATTATTTTAGACTACCAAACACACGGATAACTAAAACTGTCAAATAACAGCACAAAGTATTCATCGATGTTTGCAATAGAGAACCAACTAAACTTATTTTAGTGATGAGCATTTACCTTATTTTGTTTCATTCCGCGATTATCTTTAATCGTTTTGAGCCAAACAAAATTAACACGTTTTTAAAAAAAAAATTTAACAAACTTAAATCTCAAATACATACAATTTTAATGCAGTTTAGTCTACAATATTCTGTCAATGGAACTATCAATGCACATTAACGCATGCATTACACATTGTTGATATGTCAAATCCAGTACTAGTTCTATCTCACCATTCACTATGTGTTCAGAGTGATATCCATTACATGATTTTGCAATTATTATCACATAAGATGCATGTGTAAGTTAGAGAGTGCGTGCTGATATCAGAACAGCACACATACACATTATCACGTGGCATGACACGGCGTGAAGCCATAGAGCCGTTGCAGGACTCGCACGCACAACCCAGAATTGAATATCAGGACGGAAATGATAACGCCATACACGTTTAGCTATTTCCAACTGGGACAAAAGGCAGAATATTTTATATTTGTCATACGGATTCTGTCAGGGGTCATACAATGTTTCCCGTCTATCATACGGATTCAATGAGGAGTCATTCAATGGAGTCATCATCATTCGTTATTCAGTGCACATGCAAATATCATCTTTCATTACTCAACACACATGCAAATATCATCTTTCATTACTCAACACACATGCAAATATCATCCTTCATTACTCAACACACATATAAATGTCCTTTTATTATTCAACAGAAATATAAATGTCCTCGTTCATTATCCAAAACACACATAAAGTCCGCCTCCATCACACATTGCATACGCATGTCCTCCTCCGCCACTCAACACATTCATGTCTTATCTCACGTTGTTTGACTAAAGTAAGGGTAGTACACAGCCGGACTTTGACCAGCATTGTATGAGCCATGAGCGCGGAGAATGTTCAGAGGACTCAAGAGGGCGGTGGATGGCACGTACGGGTGAAGTGGTTGGCCGTACAGCATGGTGGAGTACGGGTTGGAGAAGGATCCGAACCCTCCGGACGATGGAGGAATTGTTGGACTATTAACGTCCAAACCAGGATTCTGTTTCTTCCATTTTGTCCGACGATTCTGGAACCAGATTTTTACCTGCAAATGAGATTAAACATATATTCATTAATGTATGTAGACATATGCATGTAAGAACGTGTGGCACGTGAATATGTGTGTACTACTGTATACAAAAACAAGTTGAAGGCCATTTAAATATATATATATACACACACACACATGCCCTTGACTTAGTTCCTTCTGTATGCTGAGCAGGCGTCCAAGGTAGATGTATTTGTTCACGTCGTCCAGTCTGTCTCCATCCAGAAAAACTGGGTCGCGAGAATGTTACTAGATCACGTGCAAAGCGAAGATCCTTTAGCAGCCTGCCATTTATGTTGATGCCAAAGGTATTCCAGTAGAACCGGCGGATGACGGACTCCAGGCATGAGGAGAAAATGCTCGGTGAGATGGTGATCCTTTGACGGACTCCTTTCTGTATGGGTACTGCTACCGGTCTTTGGAAGGTTTGGAAGGTAATTGTGCAATCGTTGTAGCAGTCAGCAAGGATTCTTATGTATTCCGTGTCGGCCTCTTTATCTATTAGAGATTGTCAGAAGAATTTTGGTTATACCGAGTCAAACGCTTTCTTGACTGAAGATAGGTAGCACTGACGAATGCACCTGTGGTACAGGGAAAATGACCGCTGAACATCTGCTGCAAAATTTCCCGACATACGAGTACCATAGAAAGCACATCACCAGTGCCAACAATAGACAAGCTCTATGGCAGTGTCGATAGCCTCAGGATGTTTGGCAAGGTCTTCCTTGTCTCCTTTTCTGTGTAGCAGCATCGTTTTGAGTTTCGCCAAGCCGTTGGCACTCTGCCTGTGTGTAGATATGTTGAGTATCGCTGAGCGAAGGCCTGGTAGAGCGGTAGTCTGCAGGCTTTGAGATCCTCTGCAGTTAGAACAACACCATATATATATATATATATATATATATATATATAT
This sequence comes from Ariolimax columbianus, assembly GCA_036924085.1. Classification (NCBI taxonomy): domain Eukaryota; kingdom Metazoa; phylum Mollusca; class Gastropoda; order Stylommatophora; family Arionidae; genus Ariolimax; species Ariolimax columbianus. The sequence continues at coordinate 122,978,775 of JAVGWX010000003.1, read as the reverse complement.
ATATATATATATATATATGTGTGTGTGTGTGTGGGTGCTTGTGTCTGTGAGTGTGCAAGTATGTGTGTATGTGAATACGCTTAATGTGTGTGCCCATATGGTTCTCCTTTCTGTGTATTCACAGTCATGTTCCGAGTACTCTTCACGAATATGACAACCTGTGTAGCCAGCAATATTTAATCCAAACTCCTCTAACTACAAACTAAACTACAATACATTATTTGTTTGATTCTTAAAAGTTCCTATACTACGCACAACAAATAAACCACAATAATAGGAAACGCGCATTGGAGTTAACGCTTGACAAAGATCTCTTTAAGAAAGCTTCTGTCTTACGTGTATTGTTAATCCCAGTTGTTTGAAACTGATACACTGCAGCAGTTGGCAATAATATAGGCGTTCTGGCACATAGGAATAGTTAATGTGGTATGCAGCTACCCTGGCGTGTGAAAGAGCTAGTGTAAATAAAGCAATCCTTGCTGGCTTTAACTGTAGCGAGTGACATGAAAGACGCAGAGTAAGAATACAGTTGGGACAGCAAGCACAACCGTTATGCGAGGAAAACTCGGCAACAAATATTATCATGCATCGTCCTACCTTCTCCGCCGCCCCCTCTCCCACAGGCCCGACGAAAAACAAAAGAAAATATACCACGACCACCGCAATTGCCATATATATATATATATATATGTATGTACACATGTACATATATTACTTTTACAGTAATATTAATAACCAACCTCAGTACCTAGAGTGGGATCAAGATGCTGAGCAGCGCATGAGTTGCAGTGGTCAGCGACCCATAGCTGACTGCTAGCATCAGGGCCAGCGACCCATAGCTGACTGCTAGCATCAGGGCCAGCGACCCATAGCTGACTGCTAGCATCAGGGCCAGCGAACTAGAGTTGCCAAGACCGTTCTACACCTCCACGCGGTGATCCTGGATAACAGGCTGCAGCAGGGCAGACTGGCTAAGGAGAAGGGATCGAAGAGTGAATGCTAAGCCGGTACTCACAAAATAATTGCTGAAGTCGGATGTTTTGGATCGAAGGGTGTAAATGTCGCAGTTGGGCTGTGAACTACGACACAGCGCATTCCGTTCTCTGGACTACATTCTGCTACGTAAGCCATTCCAGGGTATGGTAGTAGGAGATTGAGAACGAACGAAGCCAAGCCAAGCCAGTACCTAGAGGCAACTAGCTTGTCCGACTGTTTGTAAAGTTGTGTTGTGGTTCCCCAACAGTCAATAAAATTCTGGCTAAATGTTGTGGTTGTCTGATGGTTAGTAGAATATTGGCTAAATATTGTGTATGTCCAACGGTTATTAGAATATTGGCTAAATGGTGTGGTTCCCCAACAGTAAGTGAAATATTATGCTATAGGTAGTGATAGTCCAAAAATTAATGAAATATTAGGCTAAAGGTGGTGATATCCCAAATGTTAATGGGATATCAGGCTAAAGGTGGTGATAGTCCAAAAGTTAATGGAATATTAGGCTGAAGGTGGTGATAGTCTAAAAGTTAATGGAATAGTAGGCTGAAGGTGGTGATAGTGCAAATGCTAATAGCATATTAGGCTAAAGGTAGTGATAGTCCAACAGACGCCACGGCCTTAAACGGAGAATGGGATAACAAATATGTGCGCAGCAAACCCCAGTACTTAAAGACATTACGCGGAAACCTTCACCAAAGCGTTTAACTCTTCTGCAGTAGTACTTTATATCGCAATTTTTTTAATTACAATGTTTCGAGCCCCATGCCCAACCTTCTTTAAACGATGTCCGCAATAGACACTGCAAGGTTGTAGTGACTTTGTTTCTTATGATCATCTCAACTTTTGTCCACTGTTTTAGTTGCTTTTCCATTGCTGACTTGGTGAGAGGTGGGGCGTCCTCTTACAGTAGGTCATCACTTGTGGCGATTGTTATTTTCAATCAAAGCATTTTTAATGGTTCCTTAAAACCGTCAATACATTTTGTTTCGTCCTCCTGATGCTGCATGGTGTTAAAGGTTCGCGGTTTTTTGTAAGTTTCGGTGGTATTTTGAATTTTTGGGGAAATGATAACGGGTAATAGTAAAACTATAGATGCACGTATAACTTGCAATCCTGTTAGAGATGACCTGAATGGAGGACAAACATGTCGATATTTCCCAGCCCGGGTTAAGAAAGGTCCCCACGAGAAACAATGTATCGGGCGCCATAGTTAAACATGTCTATTTTTTAAAGTAGACATGCTTTTTTAGCGTATTACTGTAATTACATATAAATGCATGATATATGTGAATTGCAATGTATGAAAAGCTTGTTTTTGGTTTGTCAATATTATTTTTTACATTTTCTATTAACTGTCCAAATATTATTGGAAACAGAGGAACGGAAAACGAGGTCAACTTGGTGGTATTAGAACTGGCACATATTATGCAAGCTAATGTGATTATTTGATTGGCTGATGGATAGATTTATTGATTTATTGATTTATTTGATGTATGATTACATCCACTGCCAGATATCGGACACAATCATATGATTGATATTTACAAATAATGATGTATTGGTTAACAGTGATCGATATTAGTTTATTGATTGTATGACGTGGTTATGCAGCGGGTTATCTGTTGACATTGACAAACACAACACGACATTTAACATGACAACAGTGAGACAGGCAAGCTAACTAACCTGTGTTTCTGTGAGGTTCAGACTAAGGGCCAAGTTGAGCCGCTCGCACACCGACAAATATCTCGTGGTCTTGAACTTGTTTTCTAGAGCCACCAGCTGCTCGTATGTGAAGGCGGTTCGAGCCCGTCTAGGCTTTCCATGCCTGCTGCTGTCGCTGCTGATGTTGCTGTTTTCGTCCCCGATTCTCTTCTCGTCGTCGCTGTCATCGTCTCCAAGGTGTTTGCCACTTTCCTCGCAAATATCATCGTCTTCTTCAGGGTCAAAGTTTTCTTGTGATGACGTAATCGATATATCATCATCATGATGCTGGTCTGGAAATATAGATAAGTAATTTATTAGATTAAAGAGATATAGATAAATAATTTATTAGATAAAAAAGATATAGATCAACAATTTTTTTAATTAGAGAGATAAAGGTAATTCCAAATCAGACACTGCTGTGGGATCAAGATGCTGCAGCGGTCAGCGACCCATAGCTGACTGCTAGCATCAGGGCCAGCGAACCATAGCTGCCAAGACCCTTCTACACCTCCACGTGGTGATCCTGGATAACAGGCTGCAGCAGGGCAGACTGGCTAAGGAGAAGGGATCGAAGAGGGAATGCTAACCCAGTACTCAAAAAATGCTTGCTGAAGTCGGATGTGTTGGACCGAAAGGTGCAAATATCGCAGCCAATCTGTAAACTACGACACAACGCATTCTGTTCTCTCGACTACATTCTGCTACTTAAGCCCTTTCATGGTTTGGTAGTGGGAGATTGAGAACGAACGAAGAAGAAGAAGAAGAAGATGAAGAAGAAGACACTGCTGTGAGTGATGGTCTTTGGCTGCGACGTATGGAACATACGAAAATCAGATGCAGAGAAGCTTCGAGCTGCTAAATGCCTGAATAAAGTCTTTGGACCAGCATGTACTCCACAGTGGTAAAAGACGGCATTTAGTCTAAACAGCATTTGGACACATGGCATTCGCCTGATTAAATACCAGGATTACAGATTATTATTATTAATTATATTTGTTCAATATTAATGTCATCCGACAATAAATAAAAACTGATGTTTTGCCCGTACAGCCCTTATGTTTTTTGGGACACAGTTTGGCCTTTCTCAGCTTAGAAGCTGTGGAGGCCTGATGTCTAGTAACTAGACGTCTTTGACATTGGACAATAAATATAGAGAGTGCGGTTGAGGAGTTCAAAGGCTTTTCCTACCTCTCCGTCTGATGGTTTTTGTGTGTGTTCATTGAAGTGCAAAACTATCAATAATACTATATTTACAATTCGTAAGCAGCTTTTCCACTCCAATGCATACATTCTCCACCTCCACTCTACACCAATCACCTCCTCTGTATTAATACGTTATTTTTACCGGCCTGTGAAGACCACAAATCAGTTTTTTGTTTCTCAACGCATATTTTCAACGTAACCTCCTCTTTACTGACAAGTAGCGAAAGTTCCTTATTTCTTTCTTCTGTATATGTAATATTGTAGCTTGTCTGCAGGCTAGACAGAGTCTAGAATTGAATATTTGAATAATCACAGTAACACACCAAGGAAGACTACACCTTTCCAGGACTTCTAATTAGTAAGGACCATAGATATGTATAGCGGTGGAATTCTGAGATAGATCAATGACAGCCTAATGGATGCTAATATTCTGAGCTAGGTCGCTAATCATCTATTGGATGCTAATATTCTGTGGTAGATCAATCACCATCTATTGGATACTAATTTTCTGTGGTCGATCAATGACCAGCTATTGGATGATAATATTATGTGGTCGATCAATGACCAGCTATTGGATGCTAATATGCTCAGCTCGATAAATGACCACCTTTTAGATGATACTATTCTGAGGTAGATCAACATCCACCTTTTGGATGGGGATACTGCAATTAATTAAATAACAATTCACAAACTAGCGAATTTCAAATAAATCGCATGTTGAGTACTGAGTGACGTCTGAGAGGACGACTCTGCAGCATGTAAACCCAACGGTCTACTGGAACCATCAATATCCATACTTGTCGTTATTCTTTGAAGGAAAACCGAGTACCTATGGGTTTGTCCAGAGTGCAGTGACGCTGATTATTCACAAAACAAAACGACTATAGATTATTCGCACATAAGTGGACAAAGAAGATGAGATCATTATCTGCACTAAACACAGTTTTGCTTGATGACAAAAATGATTCAAATCTATTTTTATGCGTGTGACAACATGGGCTTTTCTCTTGTGGAAGAGAGCAATCGATCAAGAAACCGGATAATTCCAGAAGTTCAGTTCTTGAATATCTTAATAGGAGACGTAATTAGCCAAATGAAGGAAACAGACATTCGTAAATTCCCACGAATTGTCAAGCGTTTAAACAGTCGTCATGTTTTCCTTTTTAATGCGTGTATGCTCCTACCAAATTGCCAAGTTTAAACCAGAATTGTTATTATAACGAGACTGAAAGGAAACGAAGAGGCAATGTCGAATAAACAGTCCAACGAGTATTTGCTATATATGTCCATCAAGCTAACTCTTGAACTTTATTAGTATATCCTTCGTGTCTGATCTGTTTTGAACTTTATTAGTATATCCTTCGTGTCTGATCTGTTTTGAACTTTATTAGTATATCCTTCGTGTCTGATCTGTTTTGAACTTTATTAGTATATCCTTCGTGTCTGATCTGTTTTGAACTTTATTAGTATATCCTTCGTGTCTGATCTGTTTTGAACTTTATTAGTATATCCTTCGTGTCTGATCTGTTTTGAACTTTATTAGTATATCCTTCGTGTCTGATCTGTTTTGAACTTTATTAGTATATCCTTCGTGTCTGATCTGTTTTGAACTTTATTAGTATATCCTTCGTGTCTGATCTGTTTTGAACCTTATTAGTATATCCTTCGTGTCTGATCTGTTTTGAACCTTATTAGTATATCCTTCGTGTCTGATCTGTTTTGAACTTTATTAGTATATCCTTCGTGTCTGATCTGTTTTGAACCTTATTAGTATATCCTTCGTGTCTGATCTGTTTTGAACTTTATTAGTATATCCTTCGTGTCTGATCTGTTTTGAACTTTATTAGTATATCCTTCGTGTCTGATCTGTTTTGAACTTTATTAGTATATCCTTCGTGTCTGATCTGTTTTGAACTTTATTAGTATATCCTTCGTGTCTGATCTGTTTTGAACTTTATTAGTATATCCTTCGTGTCTGATCTGTTTTGAACTTTATTAGTATATCCTTCGTGTCTGATCTGTTTTGAACTTTATTAGTATATCCTTCGTGTCTGATCTGTTTTGAACTTTATTAGTATATCCTTCGTGTCTGATCTGTTTTGAACTTTATTAGTATATCCTTCGTGTCTGATCTGTTTTGAACTTTATTAGTATATCCTTCGTGTCTGATCTGTTTTGAACTTTATTAGTATATCCTTCGTGTCTGATCTGTTTTGAACTTTATTAGTATATCCTTCGTGTCTGATCTGTTTTGAACTTTATTAGTATATCCTTCGTGTCTGATCTGTTTTGAACTTTATTAGTATATCCTTCGTGTCTGATCTGTTTTGAACTTTATTAGTATATCCTTCGTGTCTGATCTGTTTTGAACTTTATTAGTATATCCTTCGTGTCTGATCTGTCGGTTCAATATTGCCCAGCGAACATCGCATTGTTTATCTGCAGGACTTTGTATTTCATCCACTCTTGGCATCCCTCAATGCACACAGCTACTGCTGCTTCTTGTTCCTCTTCTGCGTTCATTCTCAATCTCCTGCTACTAAGCCCTGAACAGGGTTTTGCAAGTAGCAGGATGTAGTCCGGAGAACGGAATGCGTTGTGTCGCTAGTTTAGAAATTGACTGCGATATTTGCATCTTTCGATCAGACACATCCATCTTCGGCAGGGACCCAGATAATAATCTGGTGATTTGTTAATGTTCAGAAAATCAATGCAGTGAGGATGGGAACTGGTGACCACACATTATCAAAGCTGACATTTGGTACAGTGAAATCTTTAATACTAATTCCCAAAGACATTATCTGCTATTTAATTAACGTTACCTTTGCAATACCTTATCTCTTCCTTATAACATCTGATCTTTTCCTTTATAACATCTTATCTTCACTTTTATAACATTTTATCTTTATTTCTATAATATGTAATATGCACGTTCATACATCATTTGTTCACATTGATAACATCTCATCGCTGCGTTTATAATATTTTATCTTTACCTTTATAACATTTTATCTGTGTAACATCTTATCTTTATCTTTATAAAAATTGTAACTTTTCATCCTTTACAGCATCTATTTTTACAAAGTCTTATGTTTACCTTTATAATATCTTATTATTGCCTTAACAACATTTTATCTTTACAACATTTTATCTTTACAATATATAATCTTTGCCTGCATAAAATTGTACCTTTACAACAACTTATCTTTACCTATACAACATTTTATCCTTATAACTTTCTAATGTCTAGAAACGTGTGATCTATGGAAGACAAAATGACAGTCATGGATCAGTACAGGGTGGCTTAAGGCCGAGCGAAGTGGCGAGAGTTTGTTACTGTTCAAAAATACCTCATGGTTCATGATATTCACTCACTGCTGCTTTATTTATCCAAGAAGAAAATATGGGTAGAGTTTGTTTGTTATCTTTGATGTGTGGTGGCATGTACTAGCGGTGTACAGTTTTGTTATTGTCTTGTCTCGTGAATTTGTACATTGTTTTCGTGGATTCATGTTTACTCAACCATATTTGTATATTTATTATTTGTTAATGTTGTCATCTTCTTTTGCTAAGTTCATATTATATATATTTGTGTGTGTGTGTGTTTGTGTGTGTGTGTGTGTGGATGTGTGTGTCTGTGTGTATGTTGTAGGGGGATGTATGTCTGTGGTGTGTTAAAGTGGATGTGTATGTGTATGTGTATGTGTTTATGTGTTATTCCCAACTAATATTATCTTTGTATTTAAGTTTTATGTCGTACAAAGTTAAATGTAAATGAGAGATGCGTTTACATAATTTGATTCACCTTTAGCAAATTGTATCTTTATTGGGTTTGTTTGTTTGTGCTTTTCTCGTATTTTTTAAATGTTTTTTCCCAAAAGATTAAAAACACATTTCCCACCACAACTACCCCTTGAATAACTATATATATTCAAACACGCACCCATTAAAACCTTAGCTGTGTGAATTACCCGGCCACATCCTATATGAATATCAGTAACATTTAAGGCTAATTGCTGGCGCCTCTTTACTAACGAGCCTCTTTATATCTGTACTCTCTTATTAGCCACGCAATATTGAGATTTGTGAGTAAACTTTGCCTTACCCCCGCTGTTAAGTGTAATGTGAAAGACAGGCTATATGGAAACGTGGGTTATGTGTGAGCGGAGAAGCACAGGGCGGGCAGCAGGGCGTCGTGAGCTGAGGAAAACCTGACACCTGCAAGAGAATTTTCAAGCTTTCCAGCAGAGATGCCTCGTCCTCGGTCTAAGCTTTCGTGGATTGAAGTTTAATCTTGATTTCTTCAATCCGCCTGGCTATTTATTTTAATATTTTTATTTTGGCGGGAAACTAATTTATGGAAATCGTTATATGGGAGAAAATAATAAAAGAGGGATACGTTTCATCTGGAATAAATACGTTTGCTCTCGAATGTTCTCCGAGATAATCATTATTCGAGAAGGGTATGCGACGCTAATTAGGGTGGGCGTTATTTTTTAAATGTCTAAAGATCATTCAAACAAAACAATCCATTGAAGCTTCCCGCTTTGAGTTCTTCCCTCTTAGGGATTATTCTCGGTTTGCGGATTGTAATGACTGAAGTAGGTGGGATTTGGTACTCCTTGCTGTAATGCAATGTTAGGTCACCAGGATCACAGTGGCGCTTACCACCCCGTTGCCCATATTGCTGTAACACTGCCTGTTTTTTTTTCAAAATGTGGCATGAACGTGAAATGATGCCTCGTTCATTATGTTGCACCTGGCCCTTACGTGAGTGACTTAGCACACAATATGAGAAATTACTCTATAATATAATATAACATAACACATTATAATAATTTTGGAAGACCAAACATTAAGTCAAAAATTCAGTTTCGATATGATCCAGTCTACCAGACGTACATTGATAACGAACCTACGTTTAAGGACGGCTGACACCGAGAAGCGCAACGATATCGTAAAATATACTGGAAATTATTGAAATTAAATTTCTAAAACTGCCTTCCCGATAACCAAATCAGTTACGGGGCTTGTGTCTTTATTTTATTCGTACATTTATATCATAGCAGTAAAAATATATTATAATATATAACAGAACGGTACGAGATATTATAATATATAACAGAACGGTACGAGATATTATAATATAAAACATCACAGGATGTTATAATATATATATAATAAGACAGTGCCGAATATTATTGTGAAGAACAGCATCAAGATGCTGAGTAGCGCATGAGCTGCAGTCGTCAGCGACCTAAAAACGGACTGCTGGTGTCAGTGTCAGCGAACCAGAACTGCCAAGATCCTTCTACATATCTACGTGGCGATCCTAGATAACAGGCTGCAACAGAGCACACTGGCCAAGGAGAGGGACCGAAGAGCGAAGGCTAACCATGTACCCAAAAATACCTGCTGAAGCCGGATGTGTCGGACCGAATGGTGCAAATATCGCAGTCAAGCTGTAAACTTAGACAACGCATTCCGCTATCCTGGCAACATTCTGCTCCCTCCAAAGCCTTTTTCGTCGATTAGTAGCGGAGATTAAGAACGAAAGAAGAAGAAGAAGATAATAAAGAACAGGACAGAACAAGGTATTTGAAAATATGACAGGACAGTACAGGATGGTATCATAATTAACAATACAGGATATAATAATATTTAACAGGAGCATGTAGATACTGGGGAGTGTTCGTGCTGCCTTGAAGGAGGGATTCAAACTGCCTAGAACAGGAATACAATTAACACTGTTGTTAGCGTGAAGAACTGGCTGGCTGAGTGGTTTGGATCTTAGTTTCTGACCACGATTAAATGCGTCCAAAACCTCTCTAGTATTTAAGTTTTTAGCCGTCTGAGATTTGAAGAACAACAAAAATCATTTGTACATTGCGTTACGACTCCAGTGGCAGCAGACACGAAAGTGAACCGAATAGAGCGACGTGTGCATGTAGGTCGACCAAATATTTTGTTTCTCGCTATTATATGAACACAATGTGCTGGCTGAAATGTGAGAAGTACATGCTTCAGGGCTAGCTAGCTGATTGACAAGTCATCCAGAACAGAGCCTGGCCAGGGACCAACATTACCCGGTGAACGTGGCGGAAAACAAGTTTTAAATAGGATATAGTACAGTAGGGCAGGGCACTTGTGAAGCAGAATAGCAGTGCGCCATTTCTCGTGGTAAGTAAGTAAGGATCACGTAACGCCATGCGGCGTTTAGGGAATATGGTGTTAGGTCCATATTATTTGGTGACCCATGGCACTTAGTGGATGATGTGGTCAGCATCACGCCGGCTACCTTCACTTTCAAGAATGATTCTGGTACACATTTTGTGTGGCCATTGGAGCCGGTTTGTGAACGGAAAACAATCCTGCACCAACTTGGAATTGAACCCTGATCACTTGACTGGAAAGCCAGTCCATTAACCACTGTGCTACCGGGATAACGGTGTATGCGATTCCCGTTTTTGACAAGTTTCAGTCTACCCAGCTGTAAAAATCTACTTGGTGTACTGTTAGGGAAGGAATGACAGGGAGGACAGTAACTTCTAAGACGATTAGGTTTAAAATAATGAAGTCTCTAACACTCTATCCACTACAACAGTGTCTGAAGTGAAGGATGAATCTACCTTACGGTACAGTAGTAAATGGATGTCTCACTGACATAGCGGTAAAAGTCATTGTCACACGCGACACATCACTGGGCTCGCCCCTTTCATTTCGTTATGCTCTAATTTACCCAGATATAAATGTGCACCTGACCTGCAGTTAGAAAAGCCAAACTGACGGGTATAGGAACATCTCTTGTCTTATCTGAGAAAAGGTAAAAAATCTTAGTACAATGACGTCTCTTACACGTTATCCTCATCGGCAATGTCTGTTACTACACTGTCTCTTTTCTTACACCAAAAAATGAGAAGAGTGTGGCTGAGATTGAGTTACAAGCACACTGCACGACGACTATCGATGCAAGGTGTATTTATTCAGCAGAACTACAAATCCTAAATCTCGCCATGGTGGACCCAATTCATTGAGATAACGTTGTAACGATAATATTTTGTGTAACATCCTTCTTCTCCTCTTCTTTCGCCATCATACATTCACATCGATGACTCCAGCAATGTTTCTGACTGTATTTTTTAGGAAAGTTATCTTTCTCGCCATCAGACACCTTCATCAGTGGCTCCAATAAAGCCATGTATATTGCTGTCTTCATGATGTAGGTTACGTTGTATTGTGTTCTCCTTCCGCATATGTGAGGCCGTATCTAGTATGTATTTGATTGGGGCTGCTTCACACGTCTTTAGCTGCCCCGAATCTATCTACACGGTGTCAATCGTTTAATGTGAGTGCTGTCTCCCATACGAAAGATGTCTTGTGGAATTGTTGCGACTGTCCTACCTGAAGAAGGGTAAATAACATGGATGAATAGCATCCCTTGGCATTCGATCGAGATTGTTATTTGGCAGCGTCCGTTACCATCAGCAGCATCTGCTAACCAACCTCTTCGCCCATGAATTCAACTTTAACCCATTCCATCCTAACATGCCCGCAATATTTTGTTCTGAAAAATTAATTACATTCTCTTCAACACTATCGTTAACTCTTATCTTATATCAGCAAGGCTTTGTAAAACTGATTAGTCATATATAGTACATAAGTGAGTCAAAGAAGTATCATCATCAGGTGCCGTGCTGGTTGGCGATCATGGACCTCGATCCACTTCTATCGCGTGTGTCGTTTACCAACTATGTTGTTGATTGTCGTCCACACCATTCTCTCAGGATGTCCAGCATCTTCTCTCTCGGCCTTCTTCTGTCTCTCTTTCCTGCTATCTCTTTCTCACGACGTGCTCCAACCCGTCTCTTCCCATAACATGCCAGAAAAAGGATCATTGCCTTGTTCTGATCCTTGCAAATAATTTCTCTTCGTGTTTGTGCCTCCTCGAGTTCTGAATCATTAGTCTTCGTGTTTGTGCCTCCTCGAGTACTGTATCATTAGTCTTCGTGTTTGTGCCTCCTCGAGTGCTGTATCATTAGTCTTCGTGTTTGTGCCTCCTCGAGTACTGTATCATTAGTCTTTGTTTTTGTGCCTCCTCGAGTACTGTATCATTAGTCTTCGTGTTTGTGCCTCCTCGAGTACTGTATCATTAGTCTTCGTGTTTGTGCCTCCTCGAGTACTGTATCATTAGTCTTCGTGTTTGTGCCTCCTCGAGTACTGTATCATTAGTCTTCGTATTTGTGCCTCCTCGAGACTGTATCATTAGTCTTATTTGCAGTCCATGGGATCCCCAGCATTTATTTGTAAAACCATATCTCCGCTGCTTCCAAAGATATATTCGCTTGTTTGGTAGATGTCCATCATTCCCTGCCATATGTCAGTACCGGTTCCATGTAGCATCCAAGGACTCTCTTTCTCAGTTCTATCGACAAGATTTTGTTGCAGAATATTCCTTTCATGTTCTGGAAAACCGATTTTACTTGAGATATTCTGCATTTTATTCCGTAATTGCATCTTTTATCTGATTTTGAATATATGCGCAGGTATTTAAATGTGTTAACTCTCATTTCGGTCTCCTTCGCTTTGACGAATGATTTGGGAGTGTCCGGTTTCATAGTCACTACCATTACCTCCGATTTCCTGTTATTTAAACTGAGCCTTTGTTTTCAAGATTTTCCGTCTTATGAATCTGTAAATGTTATGGTTCCAGAATTCGGGTGCAAAGGATTAAGGTGGTAAAAGGATTGAGTCACTGCTACAAGTAAGACAATGTGACAGCTATTATCTCAAAGTATATCCTGTGATGTAACCCTGTTTTTCCGATTAATCGAGGAACAGACATTAAGTAACGTTATCTTATTATAAAATACATGGAAGAGTATGTACAACGGGAAATCTTAATTCAGGACAGAAACTCGCTATTTAGCAACATCTCATGTATAGGTCGTGACGATTGAGTTGCATGCGTATGCGCAATATAGCGTACAACATGGCCGCCCCATTTTCGACTTGCACCGTGAAGGAACAGCGAGACGTTGTTCGGCTTTTTGGTCAGAGGTTAAATCAACAGATGAATGAAGGTTCAGCAAAGAAATATTTGTTTGAGTCAGCGGAAAGTGCATGGGAATTTGTAGAAAGATTACAAAACAGCAGACAAAACGTCATTGATGAACGCGAAGTGGGAGACCAGCAAGCGTGGCAACTGACAAGTGGAAACAGCAGATCGACCAGCTAGTTCGTGGCAACAGACGAGTCATTATTGATGAAATAGCCGTCGATTTCAACGTGAGTTGCAACACTGCGCACAAAGATGTCTATGATGACCTCGGTTATAGAAAAGCGTGTAGCAGACGTGTTTCCAAGGCAGCTGGCAACGAGGTAATGAAAGCAGTGCAAAAGTAGTTAAAGGTCACACCAACAAATGTTGTTTTAGAGGTCATCCACAAGCCATAGACAGATGGGCAAATTGTATTGCCAGGCACAGAGGAGTATGTCGATAATTGATGACACATAAAATGTGCGGTTCGAACACTTTTAAAAACAATATTCATGAAATGTATGTTACTTAATAACTGCTCCGTGTTGTATGAAGTGTAAGTATTCCAAACTAAGAAATATAATATCAGTACATTATTTTATAATCAATATCGCGAATGCAGGCTATAAATAGGTTTCACTTTGTGTCTATTTGGGCGGGGTCTATGAGCTATGTGTCTAGTTGTGATGATAAGAATATGCACACAAATTGCAGCGAATCGAATTTAACCATCAACATTGTGCAGACATATGGGGTGAAAGGTGCAGCCCAGTGAATGAACGGAAAGCACCCAGCGACTCATATCTGCCTTCTTGCATGAGAGTCAGCGAACAGGGGCTGGCACAGGCCAACTTGCAGCGCTGGAGATAGGTTGAACTTGTGTAGTCAGGCTAAAAATATGGATTACACGGGGAAACATGGCGTGATGAAATTGGATGTGTTGGGTCGAAAGGCGCAGACTTCGATAAAGTTAGCAAACTTCAAAACCAAGCCAAGAGAGTCATAACAGGAGGCATGAAGTCAACGCCAATTGCAGAACTTGAAAAGATTACAAAACTGCAATCCATGACCGATAGAAGAGACTGCAGAGCCCAGCTGCAGTCAGAGAAACTCTGAAGACTGACTGACCATCCAATGCACCAGAGACTAAACAATTTGGGAAATGGGAAACTAAAGCGGAGAAACTTTGCAGAAATAGCCAAAGCAAAGATGCACGAAAATCCCATAAACGCACTAACTACACCAAAACCCATCACTACTGTACGAAAACCTACCTGGAGGCAGGATATATTTCCAGAGGTGGTAGAAAATATACCAGGTATTGGAAACAAAAACTGCCAGACTGAAAAAGAAAGGAGAGATACTACCCTAAGCTTCATAACGAAAAGCTACCCAAGCATGGACTGGACCCATGCATACACCGACGGTTCTGTAACAGACACTACACAGAACGGAGGGGCAGGAGCATTCCTGAACCTACCAAATGGCAGACAAATAACACTGTCATTCGCTACTGGTAAGTACACAAGCAATTTCAGAGCGGGGGCAGAGGCACTGAAGGCGGCAGTGGAAGAAATGGTGACACACAAAGAAAATGAAAGCCATATAGTCCTGCTTACAGATGCTCTCGCCGAAGTCACAGCGCTAAAAAGCCAGAAAAACACTGAGCTTAATGACTTAAGAGCAGCACTCTGCAAACTGTGCCAGCAGTCTGCACCAAAAAGGGTAGTGGTACAGTGGGTCCCATCACACTGCAACATCCAAGGCAACGAGGAGGCAGACAGACTGGCAAAAGAAGGTGCAAGACTACCACAAACAGATACTAGTGTGACGTACGAAGAGTCAAAACGGCTTATCAAAGCCAGATACATGATCAAATGGGAAACCGAACATACTGGTTACACCAAAAACGATGCCTATTACCAGTTGAACAGAAGAGAGCAGGTCGTTGTCTTCAGACTTCGCACTGGCCACAATAGACTGAGGTACCACCTATTCAACAAATTAAAGATAGGTGGTACCGACGAATGCCCGTGCGGTACCGGTAAAAGGACCGCTGAACATCTGCTGCAGAACTGCCCGACATACGAGGATCAGAGAGAGCAGATGTGGCCATCACCAGTGGAACTGCAAGACAAGCTCTATGGCAGTGTCGACAGCCTCACGTCGACCGCCGCTTTTTTCGAAAAAATAATGGTTACTGTCTGACTGCGTACGAAGAAGAAGAAGAAAGGCGCAGATATCGAAAATACATGTAAACTACGGGACAAAATCAGAACTTCATTTTCAGGATGAAAAAAAAAGAAGAAGAAAACAAACAACAACAAAAACAACAAGAAAATGAAGGAGATGAGAAAGTACACATAAATTGAAGTTACAACAAATCTATTTAGTAAAGAAAACAGAATTTTGACAATGTGGAACAGAATAATTTTCTTCATTTATAACAAGAACGATATTTTTTTTAATGTCACGCATGTGGATACCTTGGGTCAAGAATAGGAAACAGCACGTTACACATGTTTCTAAAGAGGGTTGTGTTTGGGACTAGCAACCATACCATATTAAAAAATGCTATAGATACGACCACGCCAAAGTACTCTTGCGCAGACTCCTGCAAGGGGCCAGTTGCAATAATGGTTCTATACTTCACAAGTAGCGAATAGAGATAATAGCACAACATGAGGATAGTAAGTCATTCTCATTTCGCCCCAGTGCTTTTAAGATACGAGAGTTTTGCTGACGTATTTTCGTATTATCGCACAAAGAAAGTGTTGTTGTAGAAACTACTAAGTTCTTTAGTCTGAATCCTTTCCGTTAAATATGAACATTAAAACATATTCGTCTCCCCAGTGATCAAAGGGTGATTTACATTTGCACATCGATCATCTAGAACTGAAGAATCAGACATTCGATCTGTCAGACATTATCGTGTGGCTCGGACGTGTGTCGTGTTTGAATGTAAAACAAGAAATAATCCAGTTTCAGAAGAAGGCCTTGACATTTTCTAAATATTAAATGGTAATGTTTACAAGAGAATACAAGTGATAATTTCGATGATGTTGAGGATGATTATGAAATGATGCCTTTAACTGTGAACTGGAAGCACAGCAGCCCAATGTTTCCGGGACGAAAAGCACACGTCTCCCTATGATGTTGAGGATGATTATGAAATGATGCCTTTAACTGTGAACTGGAAGCACAGCAGCCCAATGTTTCCGGGACGAAAAGCACACGTCTCCCTATGATGTTGTGGGGATGTGGAGACTGTAGGGCAGGGTGCAATGGAAGCAGCAGGTCTCACAGCTCGGTTACTCCTGAGCACAGTGTCAAGACGTGCTTGACTGATTCCTCCTGGCCGCAGCAGAAGCTGGAATTCAGATTATATTCAGGTGTTTGTTGATGGCCTGGTCTCAGCTTGAAGATCAAACTTTCGTTTCTTTTTTTAATTTCGTGGCTGTGTCCTTAGTATCTGTGTTTCATAGTGTCTAAAAAATGTGCGGACTGTCTGGGAATTAGCCCAATAATTTAACCATTTCTGTCTATAGTTGTTTTTCATGATCACCCTGCGTATCTGTAGTGTGATACTAGGCAGTGGCTGTGGTAGAGTTGCCCCACTTCATCTTCTGATTTTGCGGCCCTCCGACATGGCTAGGAATCCACTGGAGCACCATTTCTGCCTACTAAGAGGTGGACAGTTGGTGGACAGTGTTAATTAACATCGGGAGACGTTGTGTTCTCTAAGGATCGT
The DNA here is from genome assembly GCA_036924085.1 of Ariolimax columbianus. Taxonomy (NCBI): domain Eukaryota; kingdom Metazoa; phylum Mollusca; class Gastropoda; order Stylommatophora; family Arionidae; genus Ariolimax; species Ariolimax columbianus. The sequence continues at coordinate 122,962,084 of JAVGWX010000003.1, read as the reverse complement.
AGAGTAGATTTTGAGTATGAGATAAGAACTATTTCCCCAGCTTGTCTGGTGCCGCTTTCACAATCTAGGAGTTTTTGCCGCAGAGTTTTCTTTATTTATATTTGTGCCTGCATAGTAACTGGCCCAGATCTCTCTGCAAAGGCCGTAGATGCAGTGGTGGAATTCTTGGTGCAGGTTATGGTATTCCATTACTGCGCCAATACCAGCGTTTGTAGTAGTCCCTGTAGCAGATCTAACTGTGTTAGCACAGATGATGTTTTGTTGATATGAGTATAGCTTTCAGCATAGATGGTAGGGATTTCCTGCGAGCTAAGTTTCGGGGAATACATTTCTTAATATTGGGGTAGTCGCTTACTAGCAAGGGTTCCATCCTTGATGGCTGTCATCAACCCCTCTGGTAGGTGGTCTGTAATGCTATTGTTGTGTGTATTTGTTGGGAAAGCTGCCTATATTTACTATATGCATTTTGTGCTAATTCTCGATCATTGTTTTTTTTCTCCTCCCTAGAGTCCATTGTCAAGAATTATTCGTGTTTGTCCAAAAATAAGCATAGCAGCAAAGCTAATATACAAATACAAAAGGTCTACTAAATGTGAAACTAAGATAAATGAAAACATGTATTTAAAACTGACAATTATAAGCAACTTGGAGGTGTTAGAATACAACCTTATTTTGTCATTTTGTTGTCTTTATCAAAATATCAAGATGATATAGTTAACCCCCGCCGCCACACACCCCCCCCCCCCCCCCCCCCCCTTTGCAAAAAATTATGGAATTGTTTTACAAAGGTAAAGAAACAGGATTACATAGACCCTTTGGAACAAGCCGGTGATTAACAGCAAATAGCGCTTAATGGGTGACACAGCCTTTCTGTGTGGTGCGTACTATATCATTTGACCTATGGTCCGGGAAGGAAGACTAACGATTAGTCAGGAAAAATATATACTGATCAGACATGTTAGTCAGGGTCAGGTAAAACATACTGAACAAGACTTTCACCTTGTTTTCCTTGTAGCTCTTCCCAGAAACGGACTGTTTTCATGGCAGCCTGGCTAATAAGGTGAGGGATCGACGTGATCGCCGTAGTAGTGGGCGACACGAAGATGAAATCAAGCATAGCACAACCGCCTTGAGGAACCCATTTCACCTTCATCAGCACGCTTGGAATGTAAGGAAAGCTACTGCCACTTAACGCCCTTTTCAGGGCGCACAAAAGAGTAACCTACTCATTGTGGGAATTTACAAACAACAAAACAACAACCTTTGGTCCATTATTCTGACTTCAAGTGGCATTGAGACTTTGACTATGCTGAATGCAGACCTCGGTGTATCGTAAATTTGAGTCTGCTGTTTTATAAGAATAAGACAATTTACAATTACTGAACGTACGTTAAATAAGTGAAATAAGTAGCATGTCCTTTGGAGAATGTCGTTTCTTACAACTACCAAGCTATCTGGCTGTTATAAGTTTCTTGGCAAGAGTGCAGTACGGGAGGCTGCCATTACTTTCTGTACGTGGATCATTAAGTACACAGATAATAAATGATCTTAGGGTACCAGACACTTGCTGGCCATACATCGCATTTTAACAACCCTAGATAAAGGCATTGTAATGACAGGCAAGCATTAATTGTTAAAATAGTGAAATAATTACAATAAAAATATGCAACTCATTAAAATTATAGTAAAGCAAATAATAAAAGAAATCCAGCCCACGTTGGAAAAAAGCAAAGTGGAGCCTTAATAATGTTATCCAATCAGCAAGTATTATCATAGGTCATGTCAGGAAATGGTATCATGGATCTCACTATCCAATGGTATTATATATCTCACCATCCAATGGTATCAAAGATCTCATTATCCAATGGTATCATAGATCTCACTATCCAATGGTATCATAGATTTCACTATCCAATGGTATCAAAGATCTCACTATCTAATGGTATCATAAATCTCACTATCCAAATGTATCATAGATCTCACTATCCAATGGTATCATAGATCTCACTATCCAGTGGTATCATAGATTTCACTATCCAATGGTATCAAAGATCTCACTATCTAATGGTATCATAGATCTCACTATCCAATTGTATCATAGATCTCACTATCCAATTGTATCATAGATCTCACTATCCAATTGTATCATAGATCTCACTATCCAATTGTATCATAGATCTCACTATCCAATGGTATCATAGATCTCACTATCCAATGGTATCACAGATCTCACTATCTAGTGGTATCATAAATCTCACTATCTAGTGGTAGCATAGATCTCACTATCTAGTGGTATCATAGATCTCACTATCTAGTGGTATCATATATCTCACTATCTAGGGGTATCATAGATCTCACTATCTAGTGGTATCATAGATCTCACTATCCAATGGTATCATATATCTCACCATCCAATGGTATCATAGATCTCACTATCCAATTTTATTATATTTAATGCAAATTCGAGCTAGCTTTTACAATCGACGAGAAGTTTATCAAACAGATAGCAGCCAATAACAAAATAGACGTCAGCTTATAATAGTGTCCAGTTAAAGAGGAAAAAAAACATTAAGTTTGCGCTTCTGAAAATGAACAAGTTATGAAAGTTTCGTGCAATTTACAGAGTGACCACAAACAACGTACCACATGGTCAATAATGATCAAATTATTGGGTTGTGTTTGTATCAACTGTTCTAGCTATACTAGCTACCATCACTTCGGTATGTCTGAATATTTCTTACTCGTGTCAAAAGTACCAGTTCTTCTCCCCGATAACCACACGTTCTAGTCTTCATAGCTTTAATTGGGTACCCGACTTACAGGTATGTAAGTAATGCAGGAATGAAGGGTATTGGAAATCTGACATCAGAAAACGCCGAAACCTTATATACTAAAGTATCTAATACATTCTCACTGATGACTGGTCTGATTACGTATTTAACTACATAACCACCATTCTTAAATCCAGCTGGGTTGGCTACTTCTAGCCAAATAGTGACAATATTTGTATTCAATGTACATTGCGTTCTAAATGGACATTCTGCAAATACAATTGTTAATGCTTAAATGCCAAAACTGTTTCTCACAAACACCAATACGACAAGACTGTTTTTCGCTAATGCTAATCGGACAAAACTTTTTTCCGTCAATGCCTATAGAACAAGCCCGTTTCTCGCCAATGATTATAGGGAAAGTCTGTTTCTCACTAACACCTAAAGAAGAATCCTGTTTTTTCACTAACGCCTACAGGAAAAGATTGTTTCTCACTAATGTTTATCATACAATCCCGTTTCTCGCCAATGCTTATAGGACTAACTTGTTTCTCATTAATGCTTATAGGACAAGAATGTTTCTCGCTAAAGTTTATAGAATAAAACTGTTTCTCACCTTGTATGTCATTGTTGATCCTAGGTGGCTTTTCATTGCCTGAAGCTAATTCTTGGTTGTTGGCCATAGAGTGTGGAGGTCGCCAGGAGTTGATGAGCTGAGATTTAGTACCTCCGTTTGTGCCTGTAAACTTGGAAGGGTCGAGAATATCCGCAACACTAAATGCTGTCGTTTTTTGGGGTGTTCGCTGTTGGGGCGCAGGACAAGTCGTTGGTACAGAACATGGCGATGATTGTGGTAACAAAGGAGATGATGCTGAAGAATTCTCCAACTGGCAAAGATCGAGTGACGATGAAAAGTTTGATACTGGCGATTTGCCTGACCTCGGTGACATGCTAATATCTGCTGGTTTGACAAATGTGGCGTTGTCTTCTGTCGAGTCTTGCCAGCTTTGTAAGCTGTCAACTCTACTATTGCAGTTGGTGTCTGTGGACGTAGTTGATTTTCGCTTTGTGGAGGAAAAATCATGACAACCGGTCCAAAGGGACAGTTGATGTGATGAGTGTTCGGCTGTTGCTGGTGGTAGAGGTGGCGTCGTAGAAGACGGCCGACGAGAATATGGCGAATATCTGTTACTGGTTATCAAGTCCTCGACTCGGTCACCAGGTCTAGGGGTAGGACTGTGGAACACGTCTACTCCTGGACTAGCGGGCTGATGTGAAGGGCTACGAGGCGCAAGGCTCATTGGAGACATGGAAGACCTAAATGTGCGAATGTCAAATTTGCTATTTGGTGAATTCCTTTCGTTGAATTTGCCCCCAGAAGGAGAACTTAGAGTTCTATGGTAACATGACAAGATATTAGAATTGTCACACGATAAAAGGTCGGTGCTGTCACTGTTAAAAATACCGGCCAACTGGAAGCTAGTCTTTGTTCTTATATTTCCCGAAGAATCTGATACTGAAGTGTCTATGGCACTCGCATTGGCCTGGCAATTGAGCATTTGATCGAAGTCAGGACTGGGCGCGCATCCTTGGCGAGGTGTGTTTGCTGGAGACGGTGGTCTGGGCATGACAGCACGCGAAGACGTTGGTATGGACTGTGTTCTGGGTGGCAATGTCGAAGGCAGTGTTTCTGATGTGACAGGTTTGTTGTTTTTTATAACAACACGAGTATTGCTTGCATAGATATTACATGATGTGGCTCGGACACAGTTATTACTTACTGTTGTATGTATTCCATCCAGTCTGTTTGTGTGCTGATGATTCTTCCTACTAGTTCCCCCTAGACGAGCATGTCTGTTTTTGTAACTTTGTGAGTCTACCACTTGCTTACCTTTTTGATCATCATCAATGAACATATTTTGTGTCCTCGCTGTGTCTTCCAAACGTGAACTGGCGTCGTCTTCATCTGTTGACCCGCTACTGTCTCCGCGTTCTCCCATCTTCTCAGATCCGTTCGAGCGGCAGAAATTCTAAGAAATATTCTTCCACAATGTTTGTCTGTCTCAGTAGCGCCGAATGTAATCGTTTTCGCACCAGGAAATCTTTGGGAACAGGCTCCGCCTTTTACCAGTGTGTCTACCAATATCAATCCAGCATCCAATCACCGGCGCCGTTCCCAGCGTACGGGGACCGCCCTCTGACGTTCCAGCACGTTTCTACAAACAATATATGAAATCTGAAGACCTATTAATTTGTATCACTGGCTTCTAATTGGCTACAGATCTCTATTATAGGATTAGCTACCGGGCAGAGTATTCATTGCGTGGGTTAAGGCTAAATAATTAGCTGCGGGAGGAAAAAACAACAACAGAGCCATAAAGATTACATTTACCTTGTACACACGAGAACGTGTCTGTTAAATTCTTTACTTGTTATCTTCATTGCGTTCTCTCTGTCCTTTGAATAATGTAACATGTTATTATTGTGAGTTAATAGTTAGACTACTAACTTTTACAAATGTGCAGAATTTATTATTTTGGTGTTATTGCTACTAGCCAGAATTTACATTAAGTTTATTATTTATAAGTTGTATTGCCATTAGTCAGTCCCTACATCGAGTTTATTTTTCTATAATTTATATTGGCATTAGCCAGTTTCTACATCGAGGTTATTATTTATAATTGGCATTGCCACTTCCAGTATTTACATTAAGTTGATTATTTAAAACTTGTATTGCTATTAGCGAGCATCTACAATGAGTATATTATGTATTTCTGTTGTTACTATTAATCAATATTCATATTGAGATTATTATTTATCAAATGTATTGCCATTAGCTTCAGCGCACACAACTTCATAAAGTAAATTATTTATAACGTGTATTGCTATTAGCTAGTCTACATACAACTTCATTATCTAGTCCATAAACAACTTCATTAACTATTCCACATACAACTTCATTGTATAGCACCCATACAACTTCATTAACTAGTCCACAAACAACTTCATTAACTAGTCCACATACAACTTCATTATCAAGTTCACATACAACTTCATTGGCTAGTCCACAAACAACTTCATTAACTAGTCCACATACAACTTCATTATCAAGTTCACATACAACTTCATTGGCTAGTCCACATACAACTTAATTTTATAGCCTCCATACAACTTCATTAACTAGTTCCCATACAACTTCATTAGCTAGTCCACATACAACTTCATTAGCTAGTGCACATACAACTTCATTAGCTAGTGCACATGCAATTTCATAAAGCAAAACACCCTTTCCAGTTTGATAGACACGGGATCTGTTCTTGGTACAATCGCTTCTCCGTATATGGAAATAATAACTAACTTAACCGTACTGCAGACCTGCGAAGACATTTATAACAGCCAAATAGGTTGGCAGTTGTAAGAAGCGATGTTATTCATAGAACATGTTACTTACTTGTACTTATTGCTGTTAGCTAGTCTAGATGAAAGAATAGTACAAGGAAAATGTTTGCGGAAATGGACAAATCTGATCACATGACCTCAGTGTCACCAAGCGTTATGTGAAATAGCAGATGTGTTTACTAGTATCAAAACATGCATGTCGAAACAAACGACTGAGGGTGAGCTAAGCGAGTTTGATTAGACTCAACATAAAAACGTTGAAAGCTCCAATAGCCTCAAAAGTCTTTGAAATGTTACACACATTGACATAACTTGATGATAACTTATAATACGCGAGGAACATTTTGTCCACACATTAACATACAAGTAAGTTAAGACATACTTTGTTGTCAGCTGCTTCTACATTCGTTTATTCTGAAACAAATGTACAAGAAAGGATCATAAGTACTAGAATTTTAATTGAGCGATGGATGTCTGCATTATTTTACTTAATCTACAAACTGTAACTGGTGTTCTCTATAGAATAACAAACATGGGAAACCATTTTGTGTGTGAACTCGGCTACATGATATACGGATAGTTACTTTCCAAAACGCTTAGCTCTAACTTGCTGCCTCCATTCCAGCTATTCTTGTTCTTCATCAGGACTCTGACTATGCTCAACTAGGCCCTGTAGAACTGCACAGCGTTTTTTATCATCACATTTGTTCAATATTTTGTTTAATGCAAAATTATAGTTCTACAGTGGATTCCGTCCCACTATGGAATTCTTGGAAACGAGAAAGCAGATGAGTTCGTAAAAGTTGATCTGCTGCACGCAATCCACAGAGCTATAAAGAAGCAAAGACGCTCATCAAACGATCCATGCGGACGGAATAAAGAGACCAGCATAAAGAATACAAGCCATAAAATGACAGCATAGACAAACTTGACATAGATGTGCAGAATACGATCTTCAGACTCAGAACGGAACATTGCAGACTCAAGGCCCGCCTTCACCGAATGGGTCTTAGAGACACCCCCACGTGCGAACACAAGAACATGTCCTGCAGGACTGCCCCATTTATACCGACCAAAAAGAAGCAGTCAGTACAAGTGGAGCGAACATGCTCGAACAGTTGTGTGGGACCGGCGCAGACCTGAAACGCAGTCTCCTTCGTGAACTTCCCCAGACTCGAAGCATATCATCAGTTGATCGTGAACCTCACCGGACTCGAAGCATATCATCAGTTGATCGTGAACCTCACCGGACTCGAAGCATAATCATCAGTTGATCGTGAACCTCACCGGACTCGAAGCATATCATCAGTTGATCGAAGAAGAGGAAGAAACAGTAGACTTTAAAAACAAAACGTTTTTATTTATGACAATATATAAGTCCGCAAATGGACACAGTAAAGATCAAACCTGTTTATAAACATAACTAAAACAAAGATAATGACCACCGAAAAAGCATAATGTCAGCATAAATTTACAGTGGGTGGTGAGGAAATAGATCAGGTCACATATTTTAAATATCTGGGCTCCAGAATTGATAAAATGGCGACTGCTCGAAAGAAATCAGAAGAAGACTAGTCATGGCAATGCAGAGAACCTGAACAGCCTGAAGATATTATGACAGAGCACCAACAAAATGATTCAAGTAAAAGTATTGAGAGCCTATCTTTTTCCTGTGGCAAGCTTATGGCTGCGAATCATGGACCATACCAAAGCTTCCAGACAAAGAATCGAATCCTTTGAGTCAAAATGTTACAGAAAGATCCTCAGAATACTCCTGACAGAGAAAAAGACGAATGTAGACATCCGGCATTAGTTGAGCATAGAGGAGAACTGGTTTATCAGTTCCATTTTGGCTAGAAAATGTAAATACTTTAGCCACATCAAGAGACACAACGGTCGCGAGAGAACGGTGATGGAAGGTATGGTGCCAGGCAAAAGAGGAAGGGGTAGACTAAGAACAGGATGGCACAAAGATATCCAGGAATGCCTGGGTATGACTGTGGCGGAGGCTGTAGTTTTAGCAAGGGAACGAGTTTCTTTCAGACAGACTGTGATGGGAGCTACGTTCTATAAATGACGTGCTACACGATGATGATACGTTTATTATTTATGGGTGAACATTAGTGTACCCACATGCTGCCGACCGATCTCAGCCAAGGAGGTCTCGACTCGTGAACGTCTTTGTGCACTTTTGTTGGTCTTTGACTCGCTCATTGTGCCTTTTCTCCTGAATGTTCAAGTACAGCTAATTGATTATGTTGTTAGATTGCTTGGTTAGATTCTTCTCCTTTCATTACCGCATTTTTGGTTCCGTTAGTTGATGTCTTATTTTCTTTCACAAATCGATGTTTCCAATCTCATCTAGCCACCTGATAGTATTCACCTGTTAGGCAGTATCCACCTGTTAGGTAGTATGCAACTGATGGCTAGTTTCCACCTAAAAGTTAGTATCCACATGATAGTTAATATCCACCTGCTAGGTAGTATCCACCTGAAAGTTAGTATCCACCTGCTAGGTAGTATCCACCTGCTGGGTAGTATCCACCTGCTAGGTAGTATCCACCTGAAAGTTAGTATCTACCTGCTAGGTAGTATCCACCTGCTAGGTAGTATCCACCTGCTAGGTACTATCCACCTACTAGGTAGTATCCACCTGAAAGTTAGTATCCACCTGCTAGGTAGTATCCACCTGAAAGTTAGTATCCACCTGCTAGGTAGTATCCACCTGCTAGGTAGTATCCACCTGCAAGTTAGTATCCACCTGCTAGGTAGTATCCACCTGCTAGGTGGTATCCACCTGCTAGGTACTATCCATCTGCAAGTTAGTATCCACCTGCTAGGTAGTATCCACCTGCTAGGTAGTATCCACCTGAAAGTTAGTATCCACCTGCTAGGTAGTATCCACCTGCTAGGTACTATCCACCTGCTAGGTAGTATCCACCTGAAAGTTAGTATCCACATCTAGGTAGTATCCACCTGTTAGGTAGTATCCACCTGCTAGGTAGCATCCTCCTGCTAGGTAGATTCCACCTGCTAGGTAGTATTCATATCTAATTTGGTATCCACGTGCTAGATAATATCCAGCTGCCAGGTAGTATGTGATCGAGACATATGTGACTGAAGTTCCGAATGTGAGATGTCTAGCTATGCTGCACATCTTCGAGTCTTACATAATGATGGGTTTCTGTCGAGTTCCGTGCTAGCGGATATTGATGACGTCAAGTGTGGATTTCGTGGTTCGGGTAAGTGATGGACGGAAGCGGTGGATGGACGGAATTATTCTTGTGGCTAGAGGAACGGCTCACAAACCAAACGTTCATGTGATCGTGCGACTAAAGCCTAGTGGCTAGAGGAACGTCTCACAAACCAAACTTTCATGTGATCGTGCGACTTTAGCCTAGTAGCTAGAGGAACGGCTAACAATCCCAACTTTCATGTGATCAGGTTCATGTGATCAGGTTCGTGTCATCAGGTTCATGTGTTCAGGTTCAAGCGATCAGGTTCATGTGATCAGGTTCATTTGATCAGGCTCATGTGTTTGGTTCATGTGATCAGGTTCGTGTCACCAGGTTCATGTGATCAGGTTCACGTGATCAGGTTCATGTGATCAGGTTCGTGTCATCAGGTTCATGTGATCAGGTTCAAGTGATCAGGTTCATGTGATCAGGTTCATTTGATCAGGTTCATGTGATCAGGTTCATGTGATCAGGTTCGTGTCATCAGGCTCATGTGATCAGGTTCACGTGATCAGGTTCATGTGATCAGGTTCGTGTCATCAGGTTCATGTAATCAGGTTCAAGTGATCAGGTTCATTTGATCAGGTTCATTTGATCAGGTTCTTGTGATCAGGTTCACGTGATCAGGTTCGTGTCATCAGGTTCATGTGATCAGGTTCACGTGATCATGTTCAGGTGATCAGGTTCATGTAATCAGGTTCATTTGGTCAGGTTCATTTGATCAGGTTCATGTAATCAGGTTCATGTGATCAGGCTCGTGTGAGCAGGTTCATGTGATCAGGTTTAGTAATCAGGTTCGTGTGATCAGGTTCATGTGATCAGGTTCATGTTATCAGGTTTATTTGGTCAGGTTCATTTTATCAGGTTCATGTGATCAGGTTCATGTGATCAGGTTCGTGTGATCAGGTTCATGTGATCAGGTTCATGTGATCAGGTTCGTGTGATCAGGTTCATGTGATCAGGTTCATGTAATCAGGTTCGTGTGATCATGTTCATGTGATCAGGTTCATGGGGTCAGGTTCATGAACCAGCAAGGAAGTACCACAGTGAGAAGTCATCCCTTACAAAATTGGTGCTGTGGTTGATTGCACTAGGTAGTAAGACGCACAACAAAGTACATCGCACAACTTAGAGAGCAGAGAAAATAAATGACTCCATAACAGACCTTTGAGTGATAAGAGACTCTGCCACACCTGGTATAGGTAGGAAGTTGTCCAGTTTATTTCTCGCTGCCTTTCTTTACCTGACCCTAGATCAGTTTTCATTTACAAATGAATCCGCTGTACATCTGGGTTGACTGAAGCGTGTCGATAGTGGGACTTGAACCCTGTCCGTTTGCCTTGAAAAACGAGTTGTGTTCCAATTACACTAATCAGACGTTCATGAAGCGACCACAAGAACAGAGAAAAAAAAACATTTTTAAATTCAATAAAAAGGGTGATGTTCTAAATGACGAGAGTGCCGTAGTGGTTTCACTAGTTCCTGATATCACATGTATGCTTTGTTCAAGGAATGATACATTCAAACATTGCTAGTCTTGTAAAGTAAAGGAAAGTAACTCATAGCATTACTGCCGTAGGGGTGAGAGATGTTAGCGATCTCACATTTCAAAGGCTCGGCTATATGAGGGCGGTAGCCATCTCCTCTCTCTTGCCGCTTTTACTTCCCGGACTGAACCGGTACGCATTGCGGTCTGAAAAAACACTACCGCCTTAACTGGGGAATGAACCCAGGAACATTAGATGCGAAGGCAGCGTGCTAACCAGTGCGCTTCGCGGCTCCCAAACTAGACTTGTACACACGTAGATTATCATTCAAAAATAGAACTCGTTCATTAACTGAACAGATTATAATCTGTGACGTAACGCTTGACACATTGGTTGCAGTAGATAAGTCGTATTGAGAACAACACAAAAGTGTTTTTTCGCTTGCATAACAGAAACACCAAACAACAAAAAAGTGTTGTTTCGCTTGCATAACAGAAACACCAAACAACAAAAAAGAAAGGCACACCAAAACAGTATTGTTCATTCCCTCTTGTTTTCTGTTCTGTAGTGGATATCTTGTCCTAGTGCCGAGTCATCCGCCGGGGGTTTTGTGTATGATAAGGATAAGATTCGAACTACTGCCCCACAGAGAGCATGTCAACAGAGGCGATTCACCATTAAGATGCCGAGCAGCGCATGATTGGCAGCGGTCAGCGACCCATAGCTGACTGCTAGCATCAGGACCAACGAACCAGTGTGTCCATGGCTCTGGAATATCATAGAGTCTGTGATGCGTTCCTGACTCAGGAATATCATAGAGTTTGTCATGTGTCCCTGACTCGGGAATATCATAGAGTTTGTCATGTGTCCCTGACTCGGGAATATCATAGAGTTTGTCATGTGTCCCTGACTCGGGAATATCATAGAGTTTGTCATGTGTCCCTGACTCGGGAATATCATGATGGTTGGACAGGGAGTTATTCTCAGTCTTGGGGAACTGAGACCATAGTCCGGTCAGGCACAACATACTGACCTAAACGTCGTGTCGGGGTCAAGCACAATATACTGACCAAGACCACTATCTTTCTTCCGTGTAGCCTGGAACCAGGCTGTTGTTAAGGCAGTCTGGCTGACGAGATGTGGATCGAGCTGCTTTCCGTAGTAGTGAGTGTCACGCAGATGAAGCCCATCATATCACAACCACCTGGAGGACCACATTCCACCTTCATCAACACACTCGGGATGTAAGGACAGCTACAACAATACGCTACTTAACGCCCTTTTCACGACGCACAAAAATGTAACTCATAACAAGAAACAACAAGATTCTCACTCTTAGTTTAACTCCAAATATATGAAATTCGTATCTTGTTATATCTTATCATATCTTGTCTTATCTTGCCATGTCTTGTCTTATCTTGTAAATGGAAACTATTTTGTTTCAATTTCACGAACAATAAGATGTGTAAATGAGCAGGGAATGTTTGAGTTTTGACAAACTATATCTCTATATATTGTCAAATATCTAATGAAAGAAAGTTTGTTTATCGTACTAAATTACTTCAGCTGTTTCAATAGTAAATTCTGCAAGAAACATTGGTATTTGCTGAGCATTAGTTGTACCTTACAAGAAGTTTCAGCCATCTGTCTCTCTTGTTCACTGTGTTTTCTTCATTGACGTTAATAATCATCAGATTTTTTCTCCTAAAAATATTTCCAATCTTTGCATTGTTCTTGTGTTGGGTGTTAGCCTTTTTTACGACATCCTCATTTGATTTTAACATCCACGGGAATACGAACATTCTTCTGTGAAACCACATCTTAGTGGTCTCTAGTGAACTGATTTTGGTTGATGTAGTCCCGACATGACATGTGGGAGGGCAGTGTTAACAGCGGGAACACAATTTACAAGCGCCTTCAAACAACATGCAGGCAGGCATACTTTCAAGCCACACTGAACAACAGATCCATATTCGAACCGTCGCTACGAATTCTCGTGTCCAGACGCAGCCATTAACCATCCGGCAGCTTTGTTGGATGGATGAGCGCGAGATCGTCGCAGTGAACACAACGACACTATTACGTCGCGAGCAAACCACTAAGGAAGCGCTACGGACCTTAAATTGGCATTTCATTTCTCTTTATTGTTCAGATTAAACCAGGACGAACAATTCAGGAGCAACTACATGTATTTTTTTTCCCGTAAAAAACATTTTTTCAGTTTCTTAAATGAATTCTATGTCTCAACATTAATACAGGTTTCTGCATATAAGATCAACATCTCAATTACTTAACAAGGTGACCAACAAAATCGCCAGGCATACAATAGCAGGCAGAAGGAATACTACAAAAGGCCCTCAAGTTGTTACAAGTTAACTCTCATGCTTTTATCTGTGCTCTTGACCAGTTTCAACTCATTAGGGAACACCTTTGAAATCTTAGTGGATATGACGTCGTCCTGGTGCTGGCAGCGCACGTCACTCGCCGTGGGATCTCATCGCTTAATGCTATACCTTTCATTTTCCGAACATCAAAGAATGTAATTATTTACATCCAAGCATTGTCTGACCGGAGCTCACGACCAGGGAGCTGCCTTGATGAGCTCTAGAAGCATGTTTATTTGTTAAATAGGTCTCTCTGACCACGAGTCCTTGCAAAAACAAACCAAAACTAACGACAGACGAATCTCACAATAAAGGGCCAAGACAACATTAACTGGAGATGAGAGTATAACTCCGCGAGCTATCGTTACGTAAAGTCATGACTGACTCTTCGTGTGTCCAGTCAGCACATCTTAGAATCTCGCGCTATATCTAAACATTTGTTGCGCCGGTTAGACGAGTGTGGAGCGGGCTGGGAAGAACCAAGGCATTGCAAACTTCAAGCAGACTGATACAGGCCACGTCAATGGATTGTACACTTTGCTAAACCACCACATCACGTAAAACAGCCTACTACATTAACCATGAATACATGAGCGTATACATATGCTCTGATACATGCTTACTCTAGATGGACCACATACAACATTCGTCGTATGCCACGCACGTAACATACAGTAGACAAAACAAAGGAACACATCTCCCATATGCGTTAATTTTGTATTTATCGTGCTTTCATAAGTTAGAATCAGGGTAGCCAACAACACATTTGTTACTGCGCTGTGGAAGAGCAGCTGGAGCTAGCGGTTCATATTCATTGTTTTCGAGTCTGTTTGTGGGGAGCGGTTCATATTCATTGTTTTCCTGTCTGTTTGTGGGGAGCGGTTCAAATTCATTGTTTTCCTGTCTGTTTGTGGGGAGCTGTTCATATTCATTGTTTTCCTGTCTGTTTGTGGGGAGCTGTTCATATTCATTGTTTTTCTGTCTGTGTCTGTTTATGGGGAGCTGTTTATATTCATTGTTTTCCTGTATGTTTGTGGGGAGCGGTTCATATTCATTGTTTTCCTGTCTGTGTGTGGGGAACGGTTCATATTCATTGTTTTCCTGTCTGTTTGTGGGGAGCTGTTCATATCCATTGTTCTGCCGTCTGTTTGTAGGGATTTGTTCATATTCATTGTTTTCCTGTCTGTTTGTGGTGAGCTGTTTATATTCATTGTTTTCCTGTCTGTGTCTGTTTGTGGGGAGTTGATCATATTCATTGTTTTCCTGTCTGTTTGTGGGGAGCGGTTCATATTCATTGTTCTGATAAGCGGTTCATATTCATTGTTTTCCTGTATGTGTCTATTTTTGGAAAGCGGTTCATATTCATTGTTTTCCTGTCTGTCTTTGTTTGTGGGGAGCAGTTCATATTCATTGTTTTTCTGTCTGTTTGTGGGGAGCTGTTTATATTCATTGTTTTCCTGTCTGTTTGTGGGGAGCTGTTCATATTCATTGTTTTCCAGTCTGTTAGTGAGGATCTGTTCATATTCATTGTTTTACTGTCTGTTTGTGGGGAGCTGTTCATATTCATTGTTTTCCTGTCTGTTTGTGAGGATCTGTTCATATTCATTGTTTTACTGTCTGTTTGTGGGGAGCGGTTCATATTCATTGTTTTCCTAAGCGGTTCATATTCATTATTTTCCTGTCTGTGTCTGTTTGTAGGGAGCTGTTGATATTCATTGTTTTCCTGCCTGTTTGTGGAAAGTGGTTCATATTCATTGTTTTCCTGTCTGTGTCTGTTTGAGGGGAGTTGTTCATATTCATTGTTTTCATGTCTGTTTGTGGGGAGCGGTTCATATTCATTGTTCTCCTAAGCGGTTCATATTCATCGTTTTCCTGTCTGTGTCTATTTTTGGAGAGCGGTTCATATTCATTGTTTTCCTGTCTGTCTTTGTTTGTGGGGAGCAGTTCATATTCATTTTTATTCTGTCTGTTTGTGGGGAGCTGTTTATATTCATTGTTTTCCTGTCTGTTTGTGGGGAGCTGTTCATATTCATTATTTTCCAGTCTGTTTGTGAGGATCTGTTCATATTCATTGTTTTACTGTCTGTTTGTGGGGAGCTGTTCATATTCATTGTTTTCCTGTCTGTGTCTGTTTGTGGGGAGCAGTTCATATTCATTGTTTTCCTGTCTGTTTGTGGGGAGCAGTTTATATTCATTGTTTTCATGTCTGTTTGTGGGGAGCTGTTCATGTTCATTGTTTTCCTGTCTGTTTGTGAGGCGCTGTTTATATTCATCGTTTTCCTGTCTGTTTTTTGGGGAGCTGTTTATATTCATTGTTTTCCTGTCTGTTTGTGGGGAGCTGTTTATATTCATTGTTTTCCTGTCTGTTTGTAGGGAGCTGTTTATATTCATTGTTTTCCTGTTTGTTTGTGGGGAGCTGTTTATATTAATTAATTCCTTCTTTCTGTTTATGAGAAGACGTGGTTTGAATGTAAACACCTATCGTGCGTACTACAGAGGCATGCGATTTTTCTTCCCCAGCTCTATGAATGGTTCTTGTGGGCTCCAACAATAAGAGTAAATGTATGATTATAGTTTTTTTAAATTGATTTTGATCTTCCTCTGTTTGATTGATCTTTTTCTTCGCTGTTGCATGGCCGTCCAGACGGGACGAAATTATTTAGCGAAGCAGTCTCACGTACTGTCCGCTAGTTTATGTGCTGTGGCCAGTCACGTGAGACGTCACGGGAGGGAAGCGAGGGAGAGATTTAAAATAATTAAAGTTTGAGAGAAGGACAACAAACGATTAATGTCAACGTAATCCTATATCAGACACTGCTGATGGGGAGGAAGTGTTTGAAAGTTATTGTACTAGCCTTCAGCTTGTAATAAACTGGGCTGGGCAGTTTCTTTTCTCTTTTTCTTTTCTAGCTAGCAGTAAGCCAGGTACTGATTTACTGCTGAGTGAACTATATAAGACTAATAGCTATGAAAGAAAGAGAATAAGATTCAAGGTGAAGCGAATGTAGAGGGATACGCGTTTCAGCAGGTAATAAATCCAAGAGAGATGATCAGAGGGTCAATTGTAGAACAGTTCTATCTAGACAAATAGACAGCATGAGTGCCGGACGAAAAAAATTGAAATTATATTGTAGGTTTTTCAGTCTCTTTCCCGGTTTGTACTAGTTCTGAGTTGGCTGTTGAATGCGAATCACAGTCGATGACGTTACAGAAGGCGCCGCCCCCATTACAGTGTTGGTTCACAGAAAGCTCAAGGCCACCCTAGGAGCTCCACCGGGCCAAAGACTAGCCGTAGTGTCTTCGTAGTCTTGCTTGGTAGATTTGTTGGCAATGCATACAATCAACATCTCCTCTGACCTCTAGACTCGACGCCCGATGATTCTGGGATTAAACATAATACGATTATTAAATCCTTCACAGTATGTCGGGACAGGCAGCAATATGAGGTTGTACATGGAATTTTCAAGCTCACCACTGTTGCTGACACCAGACTGCAAGCAAATAGATTCAGGATTCCCTGATAGCTTGGTACGGTAAACCAAATGCGCTGTTGAACCCATCCCCGCTGTCTGGAGTGACAGGTTGTTGTTGTTGATATCCCACAATGGATAAGTTGACTATTTTGTGAGCCAAATAAAGGATTTTTGGTAGCGGGTTGCAGTAGATTTCGTCACATCCTGAGCGTGTTGAGAAATGTAGACCGGAGTCCTTCAAGCTTGATTCATATGCGTGTCGCTCATTATTAAGGGGATCACGTAGATCCCTACAACACTTTAGCGGCCTTCGCAGGCGACCGAGGCTGAGGTGGAGAGATATCACAATGAAGGCACTGGGCCCAACATAGTACACTAAGACCAAAGAGCGAAATGAGTTTACATAACATTTGGCTACCTGGCATCAGACACACGTGCCTGATTGAATACTAATTTTTTGAGATTATGAAAAAGAAAAAGGGGCATGAAGAGTGCGCATGTATATGTTTGTGATGAGGTATAGATAGACAGAGAGAAAGAAAGAGAGATAAAGAGAGAGGGAGAAGGAGAGAGAGGGTCGAAGAGAGGGAGAAAGCGCATTGTTATATTTGTATATGAAACATCGAGAGAGAGAAATGAAGCAAGCACGTGTGTATGTTTGTGTGTGTGTGTGTGAGAGAGCGAGACAGAGAGAAAGAGAGAGGGCAAGAAAGAGAGCAAGAGCTAGAGACACGGAGAGAGTGATGTGCATGTTTGTGCTTGAGATACAAAGACAGACAGATGAACAGACGGACGGACGAATGGATCAATGGATGGATCAATGGATGCACAGATGGATGATAAAGAGAGAGAAGAGCTAGCTACACGGAGAAAGTTGATGTGTACGTGTGTCTATGCGATAAAGAGAAAGAGCGAGAAAGATGGAGATACTGCACGTGAATATTTGTGTGTGAACGAAAGAGACTGCGAGAGACGTGAAGATAGCTCTAGTGAATCAGGTTGCCAACTTGGCCATTTTTACGCCAGATCTCGCAGATTTTTCCCCAAGTCTAGCCGACAAAAATTATTTGGCTGATGTCCCAAAATCTAGCGTTTTTGGAATATACTTTAGCTGATAAAATTTAATTTTATGACTAACATCAGATTTTAGAATCCATATTTCATAAAAACAGTGTTCACAATATCTCGCCTTTTCTATTCTTCTTCTTCTTCTTTTTCGTTCGTTCTCAATCTCCCACTACCAAACCCTGAAAGGGCTTAAGTAGCAGAATGTAGTCCAGAGAACGGAATGCGTTGTGTCGTAGTTTACAGCTCGGCTGCGATATTTGCACCCTTCGGTCCAACACATCCGACTTCAGCAAGCATTTTTTGAGTACCGGGTTAACATTCCCTCTTCGATCCCTTCTCCTTAGCCAGTCTGCTCTGATGCAGCCTGTTATCCAGGATCACCGCGTGGAGGTGTAGAAGTGTCTTAGCAGCTATGGTTCACTGACCCTGACGCTAGCAGTCAGCTATGGGTCGTTGACCACTGCAGCTCATGCGCTGCTCAGCATCTTGATCCCGCCTTTTCTATTCAAATTTGTTGCCATCAGTAAAATGTAAAATCTGCCCTGTTTTACTTAACTAGCAACAATATATTAGAATTAGCGATCAAATTCTGTCTCGGTATTTCAACAGCACTCAGCAGATACCATTGAAATCATACATCAAAAAGAGGTCATAGCCAGTGCGCAAGAAGCCTACTTTCCAATTTCATTTTCACCGAATATTTTGAGTTTACTTTCAGTTATAACTACCGGTGCGGTTGCCGGGAGACTTTTTAAGTTTTCTTTTATGTAAACCTTTCAATTATGGTGTGGAACCATTGCAAATTCTCAGTTTTTCAAAGACCAGATGGTTATGCATTGAACCTGCAGTTTGAAGAATAACACGGAAGACTGACTTGAAAACTCATTATGAGAACGAAAGAAAAGTGCTGTGTTGCAGATAGGGTATATGAAATGCATGAAGACGAACTACTTTTTTTTGTGTGCAATCACTTCTTGTGGAAGTCTAGAAGTTAATAAACTGTTAGATTCTACTATAACTGTCAAGTTTATCGTTTTTGTGATGACTTGACTTCGTTCGTGCTCAATCTCCCACTATCAAGTCACGAGTAGGGCTTAAGTAGCGGAATGTAGTCCAGGGAACGAAATGTGTTGTGTCGTAGTTTACAGCTTGACTATGATATTTGTACCTTTCGGGACGACACATCCTACTTCAGCATGCATTTTTTGAGTACCGGGTTAGCCTAAATGATATTATAGTTAAATCACTAATCAAATATATTAATAGCAAGCTGTTCATTTCTACAGTTACAGATGATTCACTTGCTATGTTTGGTCCCATAACTACATCGATGGATGGATTGGAAACAGAATTGTGGAGTTGAACAAATCTTGGAAAAATAAGAAGACATAGATAAATCTGTAAGAGATGAATCCCAACATGTCCATGTAACTTTATTCGAAGAATTAAAACATATGATTGTAGAATATTTAACATTTCGAAAAGATTAAAACATATGCTTACAGAATATATTTAACATTTCGAAGAGATTAAAACATATGCTTGCAGAATATTTAACAGTTCGAAGAGTTTAAAAAATGGTTGCAAAATATTTAACAATTCGAAGAGTTAAAACATATGGTTCCGGAAAATGTAATAATTCGAAGTTAAAATATACCTTCTGGCGAAAATTCAACAATTCGAAGAAAAAAAAAAAAAACAGTGATTTTTAGATGTATGTGAACGAAAGTCAGAGGCGCGAAGACGATCAGATACCGTCGTAGTTCTGACCATAAACGATGCCGACTAGCGATCCGCAGGAGTTGCTTCGATGACTCTGCGGGCAGCTTCCGGGAAACCAAAGTGTTTGGGTTCCGGGGGAAGTATGGTTGCAAAGCTGAAACTTAAAGGAATTGACGGAAGGGCACCACCAGGAGTGGAGCCTGCGGCTTAATTTGACTCAACACGGCCAACACTGAAATGATTGACATGCCGAGACCACACTTCTGGGGTCTAATATGGAACTGGTGCTGGACTTAGACCCCCAGAAATCTGGGGTTATGTCGCCTGTGGCTCGGTTTTGTCTGCATCCAGTGTTTGATAAAGGAATTGACGGAAGAGCACTATCAGGAGTGGAGCCTGAGACCTAAGTTAACTTACCACGCCAATACTGCAGAATGACTATCAAAAAGTACACCTTCGTGGGGTCTAATTGAGAACATGTGCTGGAATTAGGCCCCCGAAAATTTTTGGGGCTACTCTTTAAGAAACTTGATTGTCTCGCTAAGGGAATTGACGGAAGGGCACCACCAGGTGTGGAACTTGCGGCTTAATTTGACTAAACGCGCCAATACTGTAGAACAACTGACAAATCGAGAGCACTGCCGTTTGGGTCTAATAATGAACGTACGCTGGTATTAGACTCACAGACGACAAGTCAGCTCTCAAACACTCAAATGAAAGAACGCTACGGAAACCGTGTTTAACTCCGCAGAAACCGCAGATTTCAAATACCTGGTCATTGACAAACAAAAGCCCTCAATAAATTCGTCTGACCAAATAGTGAACGGGTGCTGGAAATAGATCTGAAGACAGGTCAGTTTTACCCTACAAATGACAGGGCGTTGCTACGGAAATCGAGCTCAAATCGAGAGGAGCCGCAGACACTTTGGTTCACGTACCAGGCTGATAAGCCAAGGGCGCGAGGCTACCATGTGGGGGATTACGGCCGAACCCTTGTAAGCCGAAATCCCGCCCAAAATCTCAGCACCACTGCAATGGGAGGCTCCTACATGCTCGGGACCTGGGGCTTGCGCCCCAGCCCTATCAGGTAGAGCCACAGTAAGAGGTCCTTGCCGCCCGAAAATCAAAGCGGGCGGACAACTGCTAGATACTCACCCTATACGGCGATGGGGTGCGAAAAACACCAACCAAAGACTTAGACCCTGGTCGGGGTGTCGAAAACAGTAGAGCAGCCACCACACTGTGAACTGTCAAGACTCAACCACTGACCATGAGAGTTGTCCGCACACCAGGCGATCAACATCTCTGTGACATTACCAGGCTTGTCCTCTGGCTAAATGCACTCCGGCTACGATATCTACCCCTGTACGTTATCAGCCAAAACTATCATGCTGGACGCAGAAGAGATGCAGACCAGCGGAAATTGCACACCTGCCCCACTGTGTCAACACCCCAGGTGGCGGGGAATGCTAGGCGTACCATCCCTGCATAGAAGCCAAGAAAATAAAGGGAAAAAGAGATACCCCACTCACATGCAAATGCTACGTTTCTGGCAGGACGTGACGATCCTGGGATACAGACACACTGGACTGCCTCTCTTCCGGGTAAACCAGTCCATCTCATATATCACATATCATCATTGCACCCTATAGACACGAGTAGTGAAGACTCGATAGTCTGGTAAGACAACTTCCATAGGAGAGAAAACTCCGATCGTAAACAACTGCTGCCTTGCAGATAGGCTGGGGACAGCCAAAGGCTAAGGAGGGCATCCCTACAGAAACGCCTGTTGAAATCGGATGCACGGGGCCGCAAGCCTAACAAAACAGTGCAACGTAAATCACAGTATGATGGCAGCACAACCTATTCGAAAAACGTATGGCGCTCATCCTGAGGAGACCCGCCAGGCAGCGATAGCGCCGGGCCCCACGCCTCGAAGGGGCCCACCCTTGACTACTGGTGGTCACCCACCCATGTGTCGTGGAGTCAAGGCACATGGCTATGGGGAAACGACTATTGGCCAAAACCTCAAGACCCTCAAAATATTACAGTGGAATGCGGAGGGAGTCATAAACAAAAAACTTTCCCTAACACATCACCTGCATGAAGGTAAGATTGACGTGGCATGTATCCAGGAAACGCACCTCAACAATAACCATAAATTCTCAATCAGAGGATACCAGACTTTCCGTCTAGATAGAGAAGGCCACAAAGGAGGGGTCCTGATACTGACCAGAAACAGCATACCGAGTAGCGCGGTACCTGTCAATCACACCGGACAAGCAGAAATTGTAGGAGTTGACATAATGGCTCAAGAGACGAAGCTCCGCATTTTCAATCTGTACGGACCACCAAACAGAGACCTATCGCTCTCAAGTATGGAGGTCAGAGACTCCAACTGCATAGTGGTTGGAGATTTCAACAGCCACTCGGAGAGATGGGGATACTCTGACACAGACAGCAGAGGTGACGAAGTGGAAGATTGGGAGATAGATGCAAATCTCTCCCTAATCAATAGGCCGGAGGATAGCCCTAGCTTCTATTCAAGAACATGGCATACCACCTCGACTCCAGATTTGGCCTTCTCCACACAGGACATACACTATAAAATAGACCGCCAGGTGCTAAACCAACTGGCAGGTAGCGACCACAGGCCGATCAGGCTAACCATTGACATGGAAGTAGGCCCACAGGAAACAAAACCGCTCCCACGTTGGAATTACAAACGAGCCGACTGGGACAGATTTGCAATCCTGACAGATGGGCTGTGTGAAACCATCAACACACGAAACACCAAAATGAAGCCCATGGTAGAGAGCCTAAGCAAGGCAATAATGCAAGCCGCCACTGAAACCATCCCAAGAGGAGCTAGGAAAAACTATAAGCCCTACTGGAATGATGAGTTACAGAAAGTGGAAGATGCAGTAACAAATGCTAGGAACATGGCAGAACGAGAGAAATCCGTGGAGGCAAACATCGCCCTCAAAGCCGCCGCGGCGAAGTACAAACACACTCTCAAGCAAACAGCAAGAGAAAGTTGGAAAAATAAAACGGAAAGTTTAAACCTGGACAAAGAAGGGAACAAGCTATGGAAGCTAGTCAGAGCCATGAACGACGAAACCCCGTCAAATAAACAAATTACTATCAAGCAAGGCGAGAACTTGATCACAGGTAAGAAAGCCGCAAACGCCTTTGTCGATCACTATGCCAGAGCAAACCACATCGAGGTCCCTGCAGATAAGCATACAGACATTAGCGAAGAGCTAAAGGGGCACGAAAACATAAATACGGCTCCTGAAGAGCACATGATGGCCAAACTAACAATGCGCGAAATGGAAGAGGCTATGAGAACACTAAAGAGAAGGAAATCTCCCGGAAAAGACGGGATAACAAACGAAATGCTGATGGGGCTGGGCCAAACAGCGAAGAAAAAACTACTATCAGTCCTGAACCAAAGCTGGAAAAGGGGTATTGTACCCCAGGCATGGAAAGATGCAATACTGGTACCAGTACCAAAAACAGGAAAGGACAAAACAGATCCGAATGGATACAGGCCCATAAGCCTACTGAGCTGTGTCGGCAAGCTGATGGAACGGATGATAAACACCAGACTGATGTGGCATCTGGAAGAAAAACGAATACTAATTCCACAGCAAGCCGGCTTTAGACAGCACAGATCCACTGAGGACCAGGTCATCCTCATAGCCCAGGAGATAGAAGATGCCTACCAGGCACAGAAACACACAGTAGCTGTTTGGGTGGATCTGGAAAAGGCATTTGACAAAGTCTGGAAGGATGGACTTGGAGTCAAGCTAAGAAGAAGTGATGTTTGTGGGAAGATGTACAAGTGGATCAACCACTACCTCAAACAAAGAACGGCCAGAGTCCAAGTACAAGGGCAGATGAGCAAAAAGGTGACACTCGAGCAGGGAGTACCCCAAGGGGGAGTACTGTCACCCACACTCTTCCTGGTATATATAAACGATATTACAGAGAATATACCAAGAAGAGTCCATAGCTCAATGTTTGCAGACGATCTGGCTATGTGGACCTCTGAAAAGAATCTCACCATAGCAAGAAATCGGATGCAAACGGCCCTAACATCGCTGGAAGAGTGGGCGAACTCATGGCTGGTCAAAATAAACGAGGAGAAAACCACGTGCACAATATTCTCGCTCTCATTAAAACCCCAAAGTACCAAATTAAGCCTAAATGGCAAAATCCTGCAGCCAAACGACAACCCAACCTATCTGGGAGTCACATTTGATCGGCGCATGACATGGAAAAGTCAGATTGAGAGAAACCGAATGAAAGCCAGAGAAAGAATGGCGATCATGAGGAAACTTGCTGGCACAAGCTGGGGAGCAGACGAAGGCATACTAAAGAAACTGTACACTGGAAGAGTGAGACCAGTTCTCGAGTATGGCATCGCGGCATGGACAACAGCAGCGAAGGCGAACTTCGATAAAGTTAACAAACTTCAAAACCAAGCCATGAGAATCATAACAGGTGGCATGAAGTCAACGCCAATTGTAGAACTTGAAAAGATTACAAAACTGCAATCCATGACCGACAGAAGAGACTGCAGAGCCCAGCTGCAGTCAGAGAAACTCCGAAGACTGACGGACCATCCAATGTACCAGAGGCTAAACAATTTGGGAACTGGGAAACTAAAGCGGAGAAACTTTGCAGAAATAGCCAAAGCAAAGATGCACGAAGATCCCATAAACGCACTAACAACACCAAAACCCATCACTACTGTACGAAAACCTACTTGGAGGCAGGATATATTTCCAGAGGTGGTAGAAAATATACCAGGTATTGCAAACAAAAACTGCCAGACCGAAAAAGAAAGGAGAGACACTACCCTAAGCTTCATAACGAAAAGCTACCCAAGCATGGACTGGACCCATGCATACACCGACGGTTCTGTAACAGACACTACACAGAACGGAGGGGCAGGAGCATTCCTGAACCTACCAAATGGCAGAAAAATAACACTGTCATTCGCTACTGGTAAGTACACAAGCAATTTCAGAGCGGAGGCAGAGGCACTGAGGGCGGCAGTGGAAGAAATGGCAACACACAGTGAAAATGAGAGCCACATAGTCTTGCTGACAGATGCTCTCGCCGTAGTCACAGCGCTAAAAAGCCAGAAAAACACTGAGCTTAATGACTTAAGTGCAGCACTCTGCAAACTGTGCCAGCTGTCCGCACCAAAAAGGGTAGTGGTACAGTGGGTTCCGTCACACTGCAACATCCAAGGCAACGAGGAGGCAGACAGACTGGCAAAAGAAGGTGCAAGGCTACCACAAACAGATACCAGTATGACGTACGAAGAGTCAAAACGGCTTATCAAAGCCAGGTACATTACCAAATGGGAAACCGAACATACTGGTTACACCAAAAACGATGCCTATTACCAGTTGAACCGAAGAGAGCAGGTCGTTGTCTTCAGACTTCGCACTGGCCACAATAGACTGAGGTACCACCTATTCAACAAATTGAAGATAGGGTGTACCGACGAATGCCCGTGCGGTACTGGTAAAATGACCACTGAACATCTGCTGCAGAACTGCCCGACATACGGGGATCAGAGAGAGCAGATGTGGCCATTGCCAGTGGAACTGCAAGACAAGCTCTATGGTAGTGGCGAGAGTCTCAGGATGACCGCCGCTTTTTTCGAAAAAATAATGGTTACTGTCTGACTGTGTACGCAGAAGAAGAAGAAGAAGATGTATGTGAAATGCTCTACAAGCAGTTACAAATCTATTTTCATTTTAATGGAATCTGTATGAGTCTCTGAATTTAAAAAAAAATTGGCAGCAGCTCAATCAACATTTAGTTGACTTGAGTCAAACAAGTTAAAGTAAAACGTTCTGATATTAAGTTATGTAATATTAAATTGGCATCATTAAATAAATTGCTAAAGTAGGAACTTTATTTTCAATATTACCCTGTCTCAATGCTGAAGTTGAAAGGGTATTTATTAGTATGAATGTAATGCAATCTAAGTTGAGAAATAGAATAGAACTTAAAGTTCTAGCTGCTAAAAGATCCGCCAAATTTGAATGGAAAAGACACAATGAATTATCTAGTGAATATGCATGATCAGAGAAAGCTATACCAGCTATTGTTACAGGTTATCCCTTAACATGTGAGGTCGTTGGGGTACGCATGAAGACATCCTCCCAACATCACGCCACCCTTCTCTGTCAGCAGCCGCCACCTGGGCCTCTTGTGGTCGGAGATTGGTCCATTCTTTTATGTTGTCCTCCCACCTCTTTTGGGACGGTCTCTTCGTCGGCTGCACCTTTCTGTGAGGATCGTATTTGCAAGCCCATTTGATCTCGATATGTGACAGTACCAGGCGAGTTTCCTTTATTTTTGAAAGTTGCCAAGAGGTCTTCAAAAGGCCCTATTGCTGTTGTAATTCTATCTCGTATTTCCTCATTTGTAACTCGATCTTTGTAGGTGACGTTTAAAAGTCTTGGAAAAACATCTCATCTTCTAAACCTGTGATGAAGGTCAGCTGTAACTGTCCATGTCTCACAAGCATAGAGGAATATTGACAGGGCCAGAATACGCATTAATCTGATTTTTGTGCATAGTGCTAACCGTTTATCTTGCCAGATATTGTTTAGCCTTGCAAGCGCCGCTATTGTCTGTGCTATTCCAGCCAACACCTCATATTTTTATTATCCTTCATCACTGACAATCGACCCTAGATATTTAAAACGGTCAACCACTTAGAGTTCCTGACCATTAGCTTTTATCCTGCTGTTGAAGCCCTCGGCGTTGTTGGTACAGTTGCGTTATAATCACTGAATGGTCACCTTGATCTTTGGCATCTAGAAGATATCCAATACCTTCATGATTGTTGTTGTTGTTGTCGATGTTGCTGTTTGAGGCTGACCGTGACGTGATGGGATATCTCTAGACAATGTTTATTTTGGTAGCGAGACGTTCTTGACAGGGTGGGCTATGGTCTCCCTGGATGTATTGCAGTGCAATGATTCTCTGTAATTTCACCAATATAGAGATTACAGTCATGGTCCCTACTTCGTTGACCAGACTGCTGTGACACATTCAGTTTTTAGGAGCACGAACGAGGTTGAGAGGTTGGATCCTGATCGGTATATTTCACCTGACCGTGATTAATACAAGGTCAGTATTACTCTACGATTAAAATAGATGACTTTTGCTTAGAAATAGATTTGAACAAAATACGAAGGGACTTCAAATGAACACCTTAAAAGAAGGATAAAAATAATAAAAACCACGCCATTGTATCATAACTTACTAATATGATTGCTTAGGATGTCAAGAATGTCCTGCATGTGCCATTACGATGGAGACGAACAATATGGCGTCATAATTGCTATTAAAAGATGACCGCCTTACAATTGACATGCACGAAAGAGGAGCAATGTTCTGTTATTTGGTTGTTTTTTTAGCAGCAAAGGAGTGAAACCTGCAGATGTTCGTCGTCGAATGAAAGTCGAGTACGGTGATGCATGTCATTTACTCCAGCAAATGTAATTCACAGTCAATCTGCGGTTTTCTTCTACGTGGCCGTCAGGGGCAGCAATTGACTCTGGGGTCACTACTCACTGTGCCAGACCCAATCGGGAAGTCTGTCACAGAACTGTTTTAAAAACAGTTATATATATGTACATATACCCATATACATGTTTGTTTAAATCTATTTGGAATACGATGTAGGCATTGGCTAATCATAACACCCTACCCTTACATCATCATTAGCATGTGCACTGTGAGATGCCGATCACGGATATCCGTCTCCTCTTTTCACATGTGTCGTTTACCAATTCCGCCGTCGAACGTCCTCTACCGGAAAAGATGGGGTAACAAATGAAATGCTGATGAGGTTGGGTCAAACAGCAAAGAGGAAGTTACTTTCAGTCCTGAGCCAACGCTGGAAAAGGGGAATTGTAACGCAGGCATGGCAAGATGCTGTACTTATACCAGTACCAAAGAAAGAAAAAGATAGAACAGATCCAAATGGATACAGGCCTTTCAGTCTACTGAGCTGTGTAGGAAAACTGATGGAGCGTATGATAAACACCAGACTGATGTGGCACCTGGAAGCAAAAAACATATTAATTCCACAGCAAGCATGTTTCAGACAGCACAGATCCAGTGAGGACCAGATCACTCTCATAGCCCAGGAAATAAAGGATGCTTACCAAGAAGAGTCCATAGCTCCATGTTTGCAGACGATCTGGCTATGTGGACCTCTGAAAAAATCTCACCGTAGCAAATAATCGGATGCAGCACGCCCTAACATCGTTGGAGGAGTGGACGAAATCATGACTTGTCAAAATAAATGAAGAAAAAACAACATGTACGATATTCTCGCTTTCAAATAAACCACAGAACACCAAAATAAGTCTTAACGGCAAATACCTGCGGCCAATCGACAACCAAAACTACTTGGGCGTCACATTTGATCGGCGCATGACATGGAAAAGTCAGATCGAGAGAATTCAATCAAACCCCAAAATACCAAATTAAGTTTAAATGGCAAATTCCTGCAGCCAAACGACAACCCAAACTATCTGGGAGTCACATTTGATCGGCGCATGACATGGAAAAGTCAGATCGAGAGAAACCGAATGAGAGCCAGAGAAAGAATGGCAATCGTGAGAAAACTTGCTGGCACAAGCTGGGGAGCAGACGAAAGCATACTAAAGAAAATGTACACTGGAAGAGTGAGACCAGTTCTCGAGTATGGCATTGCGGCATGGACAACAGCAGCAAAGGCGAGCTTCGATAAAGTTAGCAAACTTCAAAACCAAGCAATGAGAGTTATAACAGGAGGCATGAAGTCAACGCCTATTGTAGAACTTGAAAAGATTACAAAACTGCAATCCATGACCGATAGAAGAGACTGCAGAGCCCAGCTGCAGTCAGAGAAACTCCGAAGACTGACTGACCATCCAATGCACCAGAGACTAAACAATTTGGGAAATGGGAAATTAAAGCGGAGAAACTTTGCAGAAATAGCCAAAGCAAAGATGCACGAAGATCCCATAAACGCACTAACAACACCAAAACCCATCACTACTGTACGAAAACCTACCTGGAGGCAGGATATAATTCCAGAGGTAGAAGAAAATATACCAGGTATTGGAAACAAAAACTGCCAGACTGAAAAAGAAAAAGAGATAGTACTCTAAGCTTTATATCGAAAAACTACCCAAGCATGGACTGGACCCATGCATACACCGACGGTTCTGTAACAAACACTACACAGAACGGAGGGGCAGGAGCATTCCTGAACCTACCAAATGGCAGAAAAATAACACTGTCATTCGCTACTGGTAAGTACACAAGCAATTTAAGAGCGGAGGCAGAGGCACTGAGGGCGGCAGTGGAAGAAATGGTGACACACAAAGAAAATGAAAGCCATATAGTCCTGCTTACAGATGCTCTCGCCGTAGTCACAGCGCTAAAAAGCCAGAAAAACACTGAGCTTAATGACTTAACAGCAGCACTCTGCAAACTGTGCCAGCTGTCCGCACCAAAAAGGGTAGTGGTACAGTGGGTCCCATCATACTGCAACATCGAAGACAACAAGGAGGCAGACAGACTGGCAAAAGAAGGTGCAAGACTACCACAAACAGATACTAGTATGACGTACGAAGAGTCAAAACGGCTTATCAAAGCCAGATACATGACCAAATGGGAAACCGAACATACTGGTTACACCAAAAACGATGCCTATTACCAGTTGAACAGAAGAGAGCAGGTCGTTGTCTTCAGACTTCGCACTGGCCACAATAGACTGAGGTACCACCTATTCAACAAATTAAAGATAGGTGGTACTGACGAATGCCTGTGCGGTACCGGTAAAATGACCGCTGAACATCTGTTGCAGAACTGCCCGACATACGAGGATCAGAGAGAGCAGATGTGGCCATCACCAGTGGAACTGCAAGACAAGCTCTATGGCAGTGTCGACAGCCTCAGGATGACCGCCGCTTTATTTCGAAAAATAATGGTTACTGTCTGACTGTGTACGAAGAAGAAGAAGAAGAAGATCGAGAGAAACCGAATGAGAGCCAAACAAAGAATGGCAATTATGAGGAAACTTGCTGGCACAAGCTGGGAAGAAGACGAAAGAATACTGAAGAAAGTGTACACTGGAAGAGTGAGACCAGTTCTCGAGTATGGCATTGCGGCAAAGGCGAACTTTGATAAAATTAGCAAACTTCAAAACCAAGCCATGAGAGTTATAACAGGAGGCATGAGGTCAACGCCAATTGTAGAACTTGAAAAGATTACAAATCTGCAATCCATGACCGACAGAAGAGACTGCAGAACCCAGCAGCAAGCAGAGAAACTAAGAAGACTGACAGACCATCAGAGACTAAATAGATTTGGAAAAGGGAAACTAAAGCGGAGAAACTTTGCAGAAATAGCCAAAGCAAAGATGAGCGAAGACCCTATGAACACCAAACAACACAAAAGCCTATCCCTACTGTACGCAAACCCACATGGAAGCAGCATATCGTTCCAGAGGTGGTAGAAAATATACCAGGTATTGGAAACAAGAACAGCCAGACTGAACAAGAAAGGAGAGACATAATCCTGAGGTACAAAGCGGAAAACTACCCAAACATGGACTGGACCCATACATACACCGAGGGTTCCCGGAATAGTCGACTCGTATTCAATGAAAAAATATTATGGAGAATATATATTTATAAGTTGGTTGTGACCTTGACGAAATGACATGGCACATGTGACCTTCACATATACTCTCGAACAGAAGTTACATAATTGTGTGTGTGTGTGTGTGTGTGTGTTTGTGTTGTGCTCCTTGCATCGTCGGAGTTGAAAATGTTTACGATTGAACAACGTTCAAATGTCAAAGTCTGTGTTTTGCTTGAGAAGTTACCCTCAGAGACACAAACATTGCTTAATAAAGCCTTTGGTGAAACCACAATGAAGAAATTGCAAGTATTTGAGTGCCACAATCGCTTCCGTGAAGGTCGTGTTAATGTCGATGATGATGCACTTAGTGAACGAGCTTCAACCTCGATCAACAATGCAAGCATTGAGCGTGTTCGAAACGTTGTGTGTGCTGACAAAAGACGTGGTGTCGAGAAAATAGCCTCAGAAGTTGGAAAATCAGTTGGAAGCTGCCACAGTATTCTCCCCAATGAACTTCACATGCACCGTGTTTGTAAACACATGGTTTCCAAGGATGCTGAACACATTATCATCAATGCGACAAAAGAGAGCGCTGAGAAGTGTCAAAGAATGGGTTCCACGAATGTTTCCAGCAGCTGCATGCACGTTGGCAAAAGTGTGTAGTTGCCGAAGGGAACTACTTTGAATGAAATGTAGTGTAGATAATTCTATTGAAGCTTATTTCTATACAATCCACTAATTCCGGGAACTTTTTGAAGCCACCTCGTATATAAAAACCGTTTGGTAGGTCATGTCTCTAAGGACGAAACAGCAGGTTTAAGACTATGCTAGCTGACAGTGACAGGTGCATCTTCGCTCTGTCTGGCGGTAGTTATATTCGTGATGACGTCTTTAGCTTAACGTGTCAGTTCACCTACATTAAACTAACACGCTACGGGTCATAGCCATTGGCTGGCAGACCCTGCCTGGGAACGTCTCACACGATCATTCCCGTGGCTTGCTTCGGCTCCGACACTCACAAAATCAGCTGATACTTTTTTCTGGAAGTACTGTCTTAGTGGAGGAGGCGTTAAAGCTGTTGGCAATCATGGCGAAGCAACCGGGATCGGTCACAGGCCACAACACGCTCTGGTCAACACAACTGTAAATGGGTACATGTCTTACAGTTAAAGGAAAGGAAAAGGTTGAGACCTAGAACAATTAACTACTGCCATTCTATCCCCGACGGCAGTGTTCGCCATAGAACTTCACACTATATATAGTATGGAAGTCAAGGACAGATTGTACTATTGAGATTCTGATACACTACCAGTTTATGTACGAATGTAAAGTTGTACTGCTATATGAGACATGGCAAGTGATTAAGGGTAACACATCCATGCTACAGACCTTCATTAGCAAGTCTCTTCGTTGTGTACTTCGTGTTAGATAGCAAGAGGGGATGGCAAACACAGATCTGTTAGAAAGCGATAGGTCATGAGATTAGGAAGAGAAAGTGCGGAAAAAAGAACTAGATAGTCTAGCCAGAGATGCGCTGAATTTGATCCCACAGGGAAAGAGACGAGTAGGAAGGCTTAGAAATACCTGTCGGCGAAAGGTCGAGGAGAAAGTCAGAACAGTAGGGATCTAGTGGACGGAGTTCAAGAAGACGGCACAGAATATGAACCAAAGGACAGCATCTGTTGCGACCCTATGTTCCAGGGGGAACCAGACTAATAAGCGATGATGATGATGATGAAGGAGATACTGGTGGTGATGTTGGTGATGGTCATGGTGGTGGGGATGGTGGTGGTGATGATGGTGATAGGGATCATGGTGATAGCAACAAGCTTCTGAACTTTAACTGTTCAATGATACAAATAAAACAATACGTCACGTCGTGACATCTACTATCATCAGTAATTATTGTTACGGCTTTCCTTATCATTGCTGTGGTTCACTATGAGGATTACACGGTTGAGGAATAAAAGCTGCTTGACCATGGAGTCGCACGCATTGCATAGGTTAGGTTTATATGTCACCTCCGATTAGAAACAAAAATATTTCCCTTATTAAAGTATTTAACTCATGGCCTCGCAGACAACCAAACTGTTTGGTCAGCCCTTCCTGAATGTATGAAACGTGAAGTATAGTTTTAGTCTCTTTCAGGTCAATAAGTAAGTAGGTAGGTAGATAGATAGTTAGGTAGGTATGTAGGTGGGTAGGTAGGTAGGTAAATAGGTATTGGGTAGGAAGGTAGATAGGTAGGTAGGTAGGTAGGTGGGTGGGGTGGGTAGGTAAGTGGGTAGGTAGGTGGGTGGGTAGCTGGGTAGGTAGGTAGGTGGGTAGGTAGGTAGGTATGTAAATAGGTAATTAGATACGTATTCGGTGGGTCGGTAGGTAGGTAGTTAGGTAGGTATGTAGGTGGAAAGAAAGTTAGGTATTTAGGTATGTAGGTAGGTAGGTAGGTAGGTAGTTAGGTAGGTATGTATGTAGGTGGGTAGGTAGGTAGGTATATAGGAAGGTAGGTAGGTATGTAGGTGGATAGTTAGGTAGGTATGTAGGTAGGTAGGTATGTAAGTGGGTAGTTAGGTAGGTATGTAGGTAGGTATTAGGTAGGTAGGTATGTAGGTGGAACGGTAGGTAGGTAGATAGGTAGGTAGGTAGGTAGGTAGATATGTAGGTAGGTAGGTAGGTAAGTAAGTATACTCAACGAAAAAAGTAACTTACCAGTTTATGTGCATGTTTTTATGTTTGAAAATTGAAATTGTAATGTTATTTCATACCGCTGCATTCTTGACCTTTACTATAGTCCGTTTTACAATGGTTGCCGTCAATTGACGTCTAACACCTCAATAACCCTTGCACCGATAAACGTGAAGTTTAAGTCTTGCATTCCCGTTGTCCTAACGACTTTATAATTGACATTGTGTCAGGCATGTAATGCTGTTTTCTTAAAGCGGCTAGTTGATTTGATCTTTGTTAAGCAAAGGATTAATTTTGTCCCTGCAGAAAATAATTTTCCGTAAATTTTTTTTAAATGTCTTTAGGCATAGGCGTCTCTCCAATTCGGATGAGATTTTCTACATTAGTGACGACATACTGTCCTTTTTACTGTAGTTCATGTCTGGTAGGTACTGTAAGAAGTAACTGCGCATTTCATAGAAAGAATGTGTGAAGATGTACAAGGGCATGATTTATAGACCATAGAAAGTACATACTTCAGATGGATTGGTCCAGGTTTATAAATAGATTCTGGAAAAAACCAATAAATCGTTGTAGTTTAGTTCTGAGATCCATCTTCTATCTGAGAGGGTCCTGAAAAGCGTCGTTTTGCCAAGGCGATAGGAACTTCTATTTCTCGGAAAACAAACATGGAAGTTCATTTCTCATTTAATCAGAGTCAAACGATTCCAACAAATAGACTACTGCTCTCGGCTGAACGAACGACAGTCAATCTATTTTCCAATAGCCCTTCCTCTTTTAAGACATGATCCTCCCACTTAGCACAATAATCTTTGTCTATATTTAAGAGTACTGCATATGTTAGTTTTTTTCGTATGGCATATTTTGAATGTTTTATGTTCAGCTGCTACTTGTCCTTTAACTTTCGCCCAAACGAGTTCAATTGGGTTTAAGTATGAATGATTAAGTGGCAGTCTCAAACACATATGACCATGCTCTTGAATTAACTTGTCTATGTGAAGTATTTGTTTCCTTTCGTGTTTGCTTGACAAGGGAAAGCAATTCAGATTTTACATTCGTTTCGTTAAATAGTATGTGTTCTTTTGTGAGTCACATCTTTATTGCCTCTTTTGTACTGAATGATGTCGAGATGTTGTCTTCTTGTGTCACTGCGTTACGGTATGATGTATTTTGTCCATTATCAGACAAGAGGGTCTATCTAAGGACGGACGAACAGTTTTTTTCAATCCACTCTACAAGTATGTTACCATTCATCTCGGTATAGTAGTCCCGATTATCCGTAACATTTGAAGGAAATGCTAATTCTGCATTCTTTACCAGCCTATTATGTCTGGTACATGCATGTGCTATTATCAAGCACTGTACTTTGCCACTTGGTACTAATCTTCTAATCGTTCCATCCGCTCTGTCGTTCCTTTGCACTCGTTTGGTGAGTATTTATCCAAGTTTCATTCACATACACAATATCATAACATTGTTTACACATTTCGCGCACTTAACGTAAATACTTGCTTCTCATGGATATTAGATGCGGCTTCTCACAGATGACGTTTCTTCCGCTAGCAAACTTTCTAAAGGTAAAGCCTATGCTCCTTACAGTTCTCCACAGATCTCGATACATCAATGTCATTGTGTGGTCTCAGACTCCACAGATTTCGATACATCAATGTCATTGTGTGGTCTCAGACTCCACAACCCAGATCTCGGTACATCAATGTCATTGTGTGGTCTCAGACTCCACAGATCTCGATACATCAATGTCATTGTGTGGTCTCAGACTCCACAACCCAGATCTCGGTACATCAATGTCATTGTGTGGTCTCAGACTCCACAGATCTCGATACATCAATGTCATTGTGTGTTCTCAGATGAGACTTCAGTTTTCTTGGTGTCACTGTTTCTTTAGAATCAAGCATTCCACAAATCTCTTTTCTAATCACATCCCTGTCAAAGCTATCTAGCAGTCAGCTATGGGTCGCTGACCACTGCAGCTCATGCGCTGCTCAGCATCTTCATCCCGATACTTTATTTAAAAACCAGTCATGTCGTTCAAGGGCGTGCAGCAATAGCCAGAGCTTGAGAACCGCTTTAGCAAGAACTGCGATCATCGTACCTAAGAATGTGACCTGGAAAGGAAGAGCGGACCAAAACAAGGGAAGTCATGGGAATGTTATTCCTAATCGACATCTTTGTACTCCAGAACGACAGAACAACGTCCTCTGGTTCTACAAATTTACAATCTAATCCCCCATTAAAACGTCATCGAGTTTAAATTTTCTCAAAGTTTGAACTATTTGAAGACAGACTGCAGGTTTGCCGCTGCTACTCACAGGGCGGTTTCAAATGCAAGCCATTTTTCCTGTGAACAGGTGCCACTTACGACATTACGCAGTGGTGGAAAATGAATGAGCTGGCTCGAGGTCTTGCCACAAATGAGTATACCCGACATCCCAACTGATAGATGTTCGTCCTTCTTCTGTTCCAGATTGTTTCCTTCTCATTGTACTGCTAAGTTCATGGTTATCAAAGTTACTCTTTATTCTTTCTAGTTGCATGAATGTTCTTCTCCTGCGCATTCTTTTCTTCTTATTCTCCTTCTTCTTCTTCTTCTTCTTCTTCTTCTTCTTCTTCTTCTTCTTCTTCTTCTTCTTCTTCTTAACTTAACTTAACGTCTTTATACTGGTTTAGAAGACCCTGCAGAGTCTGTATACAACCAGTTACATTTTCTTCGTCTTCTTCTTCTTCTTCTTCTTCTTCTTCTTCTTCTTCTTCTTTGGTGTTCATTCTGAAAAGGACGTTGTGTCGTAGTTTACAGAGAGAGTGTGATCTCCCCCATCTTGGACCGACATCCGATATCAGGTACACGGTTTCCGCTCCGACTGCGATTCTTTCTCTTGTAGCCAGACAACATCAGTACAACCTGTTTCCAGGGTCGGCGGGTGGTGTCGGAATAGAGTCTAATATAGAAGATGGGGAGAAGAGACTAACGTCCGAACAAGCAAAACCTAATTCTTCCATGCAGTTCTCCTTTGACACAGGCTATTTCATGACAGTCTGACTAACTAGTTGACTGTCAACGTAATCCCCTTAATAATGAGAAGGAAGCATATGATCCTATATACAGCAGAACCGCTAAGAGAACATCGATCCTCCTTACTCAGTACGCTTGGGATGTGAGAAAAGCTACTGCAACCCGCCACTTTACGCTCCATTCAAGGCGCACAAACGAGTAAACTTAATCATTGTGTGCATTTATGAACAATAACAAAAAACTAAACAAAATGACAGTATCAACTACATATACTATGATTCAGAACCTCAGAACCTTGCTGAACATTGGAACTGTTCTACTTGTAACAAAGAGATTTAATTCTAATAACTAATAGCAGTTTTGATATGACCGCTGTCTTCCCGAGTGGTCTGCCGGGCTGTTGTGTATGGCAAGTACAAGAATAGCACCACTGGCCCACAAAGAGCTTGTCGAAAGAAGCGACTAACTCTGTGACATGGCATAACACCGACCATGGTTAGGTGGTTTGTTAAGAGCAGCATAGATGACGTCTAACAGGCTGCGGATCTACTTTGCTCTAGTGTCCATTAAGATGGATTTGCACATCGGTTAACCATCCTTCGCGGCACCTATCACAAAGAGGAGTAATAAGCTGCTCGAGTCTAACTCGCTAAGCAGGAAATCCTCCTCCCGGCTACATGCAGCTCATGTTAGAGCTGCTCAGGGGCGTCCGTCTCTGCAGAAGTACAGATCGAGTAAAACTAAGACTTCCATCACGAGATTTGCGGAATTATAAGGTGTAGCTTCGATATCAAAACGGAGGAGTCGCTGTGCTAAATGTCATTGTTGGAAGTTATCCAGATTGAGCCAATGTTTGGACACAAGGCGCAGTGGGCAAGATTGACATCTACACTATGTTTCGTACAATCAACACATCCTCTACTGATTGGTCCTTAAAAATCCAGTATCAATAAATTAAATGAACTGACACTGATTTCCCGTATCGAACTGCGAGAGAAACTTGTGTTTGGACACCAGGTGTTATACCCAGCATGGAAGTTGCTAATTAGATTCCAAAATGGTGTACCGCGATGGGGAAACTGGACAATGATTCATGCGACTGTGGATCAACACAAGACCCAGACCACCAGATGATCTGCCCAAACCTTCAGGAAACATGCAATATGGATGACAAGTTGAGGGAGAACAACTAAGCAATCCACTTGTCTGCTCATTGGACACATGATATCCGAGGGGAAGGCCAGGACAGGAGAAGTAAGTCAGTGTTTGAGCTAAGTGATGGGTGATGTTTCCCTGGTAGCAAGTGCACTTCATATATCCATGTCTAAACTGAATAATATGAATTAGCTCTCCTGAATGTAGTGCAATGCGAGAATTCGTCGTATACTTTTTACTATAGCGATCAAATTATCAAACCCTGCTTCGTTGACCAGGCTACTTCACTGAGTCTGTTTCCACGAGCACGAAATGGACGTGAGGTGAGCATTATAATGTTTCACATGATGCTGGTCTTGGTTCCCTGTACTATAAGTGAAGAGTTGTGTTTAAAGTGTCAAGTGTGCTGTACCAAAATGACTTATGCCAAACGCCCCGCCAAAAAAGATATTGACCTTTTGTTGATAAGTCTGCGAGTATCCCCCTGTATCCTTTTATTCTTTCTCTTTATTTTTTTCAAACATCCTACAAAACATTGATATCAGTGTCTATTCTCATTGCTGATGTCCGACAGGAGAATTAATAGAGTTTAGGAATAAAGGTGGCTTGCCGATGTAGTCACAATGAACAAAGTATACACGGTTTTTATTTGACCTGCTTCAGACATCAACTTGAGTATCTACAAAGATGACGGCGGGCTGCTTTGAGCCTGAGAGCTGACCATGACTGGGACTAATGTTGGCCGTGTGTTGATTTCTTTGTCTCCTGCAAGCTGAGAACTTGTCCAGGTTTTACACTAATGTTGGCCGTGGGTTGATTTCTTTGTCTCCTGCATGCTGAGAGATTGTCAAGGTTTTACTCTAATGTTGTTCGTGTGTTGATTTCTTTTGTCTCCTGTATGCTGACGACTGCGCTCTAATGAGCAACTCAGAACTGAACGTGCAGGTTGGAATGGACCAGTTCTCTGCCGCATGCGAAAACTTTGGCCTGACCATAAATGCCAAGAAAACAGAGGTCATGTACCAGTCAGCACCAGGCATGCCGTACACAAAACCAGAGACTACAGTCAGCGGGCAGACGCTGAGTGCCGTAGAAAAATGCACATATCTGGGCAGCACGCTGTCGAGGTCTGTCAGCCTAGACGATGAGGTGGCAAGCAGAATAGCAAAGGCCAGCAGAGCCTTTGGTAGAATGCGCTCGATGGTCTGGGCACGTCGTGGCATCAGCGTCAAGACCAAACTCAAAGTCTACCGTGCAACCATCATTCCAACCCTACTATACGCTTGCGAAAGCTGGACTGTATACTCTGGACATGCAAGGAGGTTAAACCACTTCCACACAGGTTGCCTGAGGCGAATATTTCACATCCGATGGCAAGATCGTGTCACTGACATCGAGGTACTCTCGAGGGCTAACATGCCCAGCATACATGCACTGCTAGAGAAAGCACGATTTGGATGGGCCGGATACCTCGTCCGTATGTCAGACCAGCGGCTCCCAAAAAAGCTTCTCTACGGCGAGCTGAGAGAGGGCGCCCAAAGAAACGTTTTAAAGACGGTCTGAAGGACTCACTGAAAAGTTGCCAGATAGACATCGACACCTGGGAATGTGTTGCGCAAAACAGATCTGACTGGAGAAGCGCAGTCAAATCCGGTGTAGCTGCCGGTGAAGACGACCGTGTTTTGTGTGAAAGCCCAGAGCAGACGCGAGACGCGGAAATCCCGAGCAGCGAGAACACCATCCCCTTCTACAGACCCCGTGTGCCCGATATGTAGCAGATGTTTTCGTGCCCTCGTTGGCCTGTTCAGCCACATGCGCATCCACACCCAACAGGGAAATCTGTGACAAGGATGATGTCGGCGGTCCTCATTGAAAACGATGGACAGCTATTAGAATTATGCTGAGAGTTGACCAGGACTGGGACTAATGTTGTTCGTGTGTTGATTAATTTGTCTCCTGCATGCTGAGAGCGTGTCCAGGTTTGCACTAATGTTGTTCGTGTATTGATTTCTTTGTCTCCTGCATACTGAGAACTTGTCCATGTTTGTCAATAATGTTGACCGTGTGTTGATTTCTTTGTCTCCTGCATGCTGAGAACATGTCCATGTTTGTCACTAATGTTGGCTGTGTGTTGAGTTCTTTGTCTCCTGCATGCTGAGAGGTTGTCCAGGTTTGGCATTAATGTTGGCCGTGTGTTGATTTCTTTGTCTCCTGCATGCTGAGAACTTGTCCATGTTTGTCACTAATGTTGGCCTTGTGTTGATTTCTTTGTCTCCTGCATGCTGGGCGCTTGTCTAGAAGATTTTCAGTGATCATTCTAATAGTGCCTCAGTCACTTTGATCGGTAGTTCATATATTTGCCTTATTCTGTTCTGTTCTTAAGAATCGACTTCACTTCGGGTTTACCCAAATGTGTTATGTCTTTCTCACCGTGTAGAAAGGGTGTGGATACTGATCGTTCTTGTTGCTCGTTGGTTGAACACATTCTGAATCTCTCCTCTCATTCGCCCCATTCAGAACGACCCTCTTTTTATTTCAAAATTCCACAGTTTGTGTATTCCTGATTGATCTACTGAAATGTCGGCAGCCAACAGGCGGTAATTGATAGATTTCACAATGTGACCCGCTTTCAATATCCAATGTGCCCATTCATTTTTCTAACTAGATGCTCTAAATATGTTATTTTCTGTGCTAAGATGGTAGATTACTGGTTGTTTTTTATGTTGACTTTTGTATTTTGTATAGTATAATTTTAATTTTTTTAATGCTGTATTCTCTGCAACCTTCATCCTGTGTCTACACCTGGGTTCCTTACAATCTCCATCCTGTGTCTACACTTGGGTTACTTACAATCTCCATCCTGTGTCCACACTTGAATTCACTACAACATAAATCGTGTGTCTACTCTTGGGTTCCTTAGAATCTCCATCCTGTGTCCACACTTGGGTTACTTACAACCTACATCCTGCGTCTACACTTGGATTCCTTACAACCTACATCCTGTGTCTACACTTGGATTCCTTACAACCTACATCCTGCGTCTACACTTGGATTCTTTCAAATCCATACTCTCCGCCCCACCCCTCCACCCGCCACGCCGGAGTGCAAAAAGAGTGAATAAGCAAATTTGTATGTAGCTTTATGTTTTACTTCTATACGATGCTAGCCTCAATCACAACGGTCTGTAGTTTTTATTACGAAATGCAAAATTGGACATTATATCCATTCAGTCTTCAGTGAGAAACCTCAGGACACAGGAATGTCACTCCCTTACTCCGTCATTATAGTAACAGGATTAAGCTTTAATGGGTGGTTAAGTTCAGATTTTCTAGTTTGACGAGCACGCGTGAAGGTGTTCTAGTAGTGTCTTTGCTTTGAGAAGCAAACGGTTCTATAGTTACCCGCGCATGTCAAGACGTGTCTCTAACAAAGAGATCTCCGGACATGAAAACACCAAACCAGACGGGCACTTGCGGACATTCGATAACTGACAGCGATACTAATACCGTACAGCCAAACAAACTAAACAATATAGGGTCTCTGTTCATCTCCTTATTCTGAAAGTAACGTGCCAGCTATTGTAGGCGACGATGTTTCTCCCCGATTTTAGGTCCTTGGGCCATTACGAGTTGTCTCATTGCGCTTTTTCTGCAATAATTGTCCCAATGAACTTTGTATACCCCCATATCATAACTGGTTGTTGTTGTTTGCTAATTCCCACAACAAGTAGGTTACTATTTTGTGCTCACTGAAAAGGACGTTAAGTGGCGGGTTGGAGTAGCTTTCCTCACATCCCGAGCGGGCTGATGAAGGTTGACCGAGGTCTTCCAGGTAGTTGTTCTATGCTTGGCTTTATCTGCGTGTCACTCACTATTACGGGGATCACGTCGATCCCTCACCTCGTTGGCCAGGCTGCCACGAAAACAACCCGTTTCCAGAGAGAGCTACTAGGAAGCCGAGGTGAGGCTCTTGGCCAGTATGTTTTGCCTGACCATGATTTACATATCTTGGCTTGGCTTGGCTTCGTTCGTTCTCAATCTCCCGCTACCAAACCCTGAAAGGGCTTAAGTAGCAGAATGTAGTCCAGAGAACGGAATGCGCTGTGTCGTAGTTGACAGCTTGATTGCGATATTGGCACTTTTCGGTCCAACACATCCGACTTCAGCACGCAATTTTTAGTAGGGGGTTAGCATTCCCTCTTCGGTCGCTTCTCCTTAGCCAGTCTGTCCTGTTGCAGCCTGTTATCCAGGATCACCGCGTGGATGTGTAGAAGGGTCTTGGCAGCTCTGGTTTACTGACCCTGACGCTAGCAGTCAGCTATGTGTCGCTGACCACTGCAGCTCATGCGCTGCTCAGCATCTTGATCCCCTCCCACATATCTGATCAGCATATTTTGCCTGACCAGAAATTAATCTTTCTCCACACTATAACTTGTAGACCAACGGACATGTTATTATTATTTGTGGGTTTCTGCCGAAGACGGATGTGTCGGACCGAAAGATGCAAATATCGCAGTCATCTTCATTCAGGAATAAAGTGTTAGAAAAAACAGTATACTGAGCCTCAGCATGTGGGGTTAGGTGACCAGTTCCTTTCCTGTCAGCTTTCTCCATCCCTAACCGTAAGTCAGGTGCCCATTTACATCTGAGTTGACTGAAGCTGCCAGTAGTGGAAGTTAAAGCCCGTGACTGTATCAAAAAATTCGAGTGCTCTACCACTGCGCTTGTCAGAAAAGTGAAGTAGTGTGGATTAACTTAAAGATGCTGAAATTAATCAACCTACAATAAGTAACAACTATTGTCACAATCAAACTGCCATGCTCCATCATTCTCCATCCACACGCAGATTAGACAAATAACATAGTTTGGGCATATAGAGAGGGACGACACAACACTGAATACAATGCTGGAGGGAATGGTGGGCGGTATCCAGGAACACGAAGATATCGCTTAAAGTGGGAAGACAATATCAAGAGATGGACTGGCAACGGATTGTCGGAGAGTACCATCAAGGTAAGAGACAAAGGATGTTGGAGATCCACTGCAGTACCCATTCGTTTCGGAGACTGCACTTTTTTTTTTTTTTTTTTTTTTTTTTTTTTTTGCGTTCGCCTTATTTCTCTATTCCCCAAGGCGGGTGTGCGTTACACTGTGGTTTTTATTTTGCGCCTGTCGGCCCAGTGCATCCGACTTCAGCATGCATTTTATGTAAGGGTCTGCTTCCTCCTGCATTTTCTAAGGGTTTGCTTCCCCGGGGTAACGGCCGGTGCTGTGATGGGGATCGAACCCAGCACCTTCTGGTTGTGAGCCGTGCCACTTTACCACTAGGCCACGCCGTCCCCTTGGAGACTGCACTTGACACCATTTTCTAGCTAGAACGCAAGCGTAGTGTAAAATTGGATTGTTATCTCCCATTTGTCACCTAGACTAGTTTTGAACATGATCATTCTAGAGAGATTAAATAAGCCCATAGATGACCAGTTGAGGGATGAGGAGGTCATAGATGACAGGTTGAGGGATGAGGATGCCATAGATAACCAGGCCAGGCCATATATTGCGAAGAGCAGGTCATAGATGATCAGGCCATAAATGACCAGTTGAGGAATGAGAAGGCCATAAATGACCAGTTAAGTGGTGAGTAGGCTATAGATGACTAGTTGAGAGATGAGAAGGCCGTAGATGACCAGGCCATAAATGACCAGTTGAGGGATGAGAAGGCCGTAGATGACCAGGCCATAAATGACCATTTGAGAAATTCGGAGGCCATAGATCACCAGCTGAGGGATGATTAGGCTATAGATGACCGGCAAAGGGATGCGTCGGCCATAGATGATCAGTTGAGGGATGAGAAGGACATAAATGACCAGTTGAGGAATGAGAAGGCCATAAATGACCATGCCATAAATGACCAGTTGAGGGATGAGCCGGCCATAGATGAATAGGCCATAGATGAAAAGTTGAGGGATGAGCCGGCCATAGATGACTAGGCTATAGATTACGAGTTGAGGGATGAGTAGGCTATAGATGACTAGTTGAGAGATGAGAAGATCATAGATGACCAGGCCATAAATGACCAGTTGAGGAATGAGTAGGCCATAAATGACCATGCCATAAATGACCAGTTGAGGGATGAGCCGGCCATAGATGACTAGGCCATAGATGACCAGTTGAGGGATGAGCCGGCCATAGATGACCAGCTGAGGGATGAGTTGGCCATAGATGACCAGCTAAGGGATGAGCCGGCCATAGATGACCAGCTGAGGGATGAGGTGGCAATAGATGACTACTTAAGGGATGAGCAGGCCATAGATGACTAGGCCATAGATGACCAGCTGAGGGATGAGGGATGAGCATGTCATAGATGACTAGTTGAGAGGTGAGCAGGCTATAGATGACTAGTTGAGGGATGAGCTGGCCATAGATGACCAGTTGAGGGATGAGCTGGCCATAGATGACTAGGCCATAGATCATCAGTTGAGGGATGAGGGATGAGCATGCCATAGATGACTAGTTGAGGGATGAGCATGCCATAGATGACTAGTTGAGGGGTGAGGGATGAGCATGCCATAAATGACTAGTTGAGGGATGAGCATGCCATAGATGACTAGTTGAGGGATGAGCATGCCATAGATGACTAGTTGAGAGGTGAGCAGGCCATAGATGACCAGTTGAGGGATAAGC
This sequence comes from Ariolimax columbianus, assembly GCA_036924085.1. Taxonomy (NCBI): domain Eukaryota; kingdom Metazoa; phylum Mollusca; class Gastropoda; order Stylommatophora; family Arionidae; genus Ariolimax; species Ariolimax columbianus. Next base: position 122,918,310 of record JAVGWX010000003.1, on the reverse strand, counting down.
TGGCCATGGATGACTAGGCCATAGATGATCAGTTGAGGGATGAGGGATGAGCATGCCATAGATGACTAGTTGAGGGATGAGCATGCCATAGATGACTAGTTGAGGGATGAGGGATGAGCATGCCATAGATGACTAGTTGAGGGATGAGCATGCCATAGATGACTAGTTGAGGGATGAGCATGCCATAGATGACTAGTTGAGGGATGAGAAGGCCATAGATGACTAGGCCATAGATGACCAGCTGAGGGATGAGCCGGCCATAGATGACCAGTTGAGGGATGAGCCGGCCATAGATGACCAGTTGAGGGATGAGCAGGCCATAGATGACTAGGCCATAGATGACCAGCTGAGGGATGAGCCGGCCATAGATGACCAGTTGAGGGATGAGCCGGCCATAGATGACCAGTTGAGGGATGAGCCGGCCATAGATGACCAGTTGAGGGATGAGCAGGCCATAGATGACCAGTTGAGGGATGAGCAGGCCATAGATGACCAGTTGAGGGATGAGCATGCCATAGATGACTAGTTGAGGGATGAGAAGGCCATAGATGACCAGTTGAGGAATGAGCATGCCATAGATGACTAGTTGAAGGATGAGAAGGCCATAGATGACCAGTTGAGGGATGAGCCGGCCATAGGTGATCAGTTGAGGGATGAGCCGGCCATAGATGACCAGTTGAGGGATGAGCCGGCCATAGATGATCAGCTGAGGGATGAGTATGACATAGATGACCCGTTGAGGGATGAGCAGGCCATAGATGACCCGTTGAGGGATGAAACAGGTCTTGTACAGGCCAGATAGCAACACTGAAAATAATAATTGAACAAAGTGTGGAATGGAACTCACTGCTTATAATATGATTTGTGAGTTACGAGAAAGCTTTTGACAGCTTGATCGGGTATCACTATGGAAGTTGCTCAGAACAGTGCTCCCAAAGTTCTCTAATATTATCCAGAAAACTTATGAAGCAAAGATATGTCGAGTGCTACACGAAAGTCAGCGTTCTGAACTCTTTGAAATAATAACGGTTGTTCGACAGGGCTGTCTACTATCACCTTTACTTTTCCTGCTGGCCATTGACTAGATTCTGAAATCGACATTATCGTCAAGCGACGACGACATTAACTAGAAATTGACGAGACAACATGGGCGATCTCGACTGTCGATGATTTGGTTCTTATGTCCCATACCCACAATAAGATGCGTCTCCTCGAAGAGAGGTTACTATTATTAAGGCTTAAAATAAACAGAGACAAAACACATGTTTTGAAAAAAAATGTAATTAACAATGATAGAATTGGACTGTGAGTCACCCATCTTTAGAATGTGGAGTCTTTCACATACCTTGGCAGCAATTTGGACATATTAGGAAGTACTGAAAAACATGTTCAGCTAAGAATAAAGAAGGCGAGAAAAGCTTTCATTGGGGAATTTATGGAAGCCAAACGAAATTAAAACCACCACCAAAGTAAAAATCTTTAACTCCAACGTAAAGTCCGTTCTATTGTATGGCTCTGAAACATAGAGGACTACATAGATACGCATGAAAGACGTAAAGACTTTTGTAAATGGTTGCCTGCCCAAAATACAAGGATGGGGATGGCAGGACAAGATCACCAACGGGGAACTGGTAGAAACAACGGGACAAATAACAGTAGAGCATGAAACCAGCGGACAACACTACCAGACAAGTTTTGTTCTGGAATTCTCAGGGCAAGAGATGTAGAGGTAGACCGAGACACTCATTGAAGAGGGAACCGAAAGCAAAGGCAGCAAACAGGCGTGGACAGAATTGGCTCAGATGGCTTATGATAGGAAGACTTGTCGAGTACTTGTTGAGGACCTCTGCTCCACAGGGAGCTGACAGGTTTTTGGTTGATTGATTGTATGTCATTTTTTAAATTTAAACCTGGATTGATTGTATGTCATTTTTAAAAATAAAACCTGGATTGATTGTATGTCATTTTTAAAATGAAAACCTGGATTGATTGTATGTCATTTTTAAAATGAAAACCTGGACTGATTGTATGTCTTTTTTAAAATGAAAACCTGGACTGATTGTACGTCATTTTCAGAATGAAAACCACGAGGATCATTGAGACATTATCCACGTCACGTGACTGGACGTGGCAATATAGATCACATAACTGCTTAATGTTACAAAAACAGGTGTACTCATCCAATCCTAAACTTCAATCATTGACAAGTTAAATCGTTCTTCTGTAGTCCGATTCTCCTAACTAACGTCTTTCTTGTAGCGAGACGCTGTCGCCACCTCGAGAACCAGGGCTATGTTACAGAGTGCATATTACTGCTTTCTTTTCAACTGTTCAGTGTATGTATTTCCGAGTGCCAAAATATATGTATTTGTAACTGTTCTTATTAATAGTTTACTATGTCTGCATAATACTTGTACTTGCCTCGGGGTTGTTGATTTCTTTGAGTGAAGTTACTGTTGCTGTGCTTGTCTGGATCGTTCTGTCTTTAAGAACCTACTCTATGCGACCATAAATGATCAGTCTATCTCACGAAATGGCAAAGTTTCTGGTGTGGGGTTGATTAATGCTGTTCGTTGACTCTGCAGCCTTTGCTCCGGACTCGCATCAGCTCGTCCCATCAGCTAGACCCGACTTTTAACGCTGTGCAGTCTGGGAACTGCTGATTCATTTAATGCAGTGTTAACTTCACTGAAGACTTTATTTATCCGGGCAGTAAACAAAATTCACCTGGACATCATTCGAAAAGTCGGTCTGCATGTTTTGCTTCTGTATGATGGCCTCGCCTTGAGTTTGGAACTAGTAAAGACATGCACTCAAAACCAAGATATGAACTTACATGACCTGTGCCGTCCCCATTCTGAAGGCCCTTCCAAAACCTGGACTTTTCTCCGAGGCGAAAGGAAACTCATGGAAGTCTGCTTCATGCGTAGCCAGATTCTAGTTCTTACGATCCAGCAGTACGAAATCACCCTTGGCACACTCACCAAGCTAAACTGTCGCCTCCCCCCCTCCTCTCCCCTCCTTTTCGAATTATTCTTGCCGAGGGCCTCTTTCTACCAGCTCTTAAAACAGGTCATGTCTATCAATGATGGGGAGCGAAACTCTCTGTCATGGTCCGACCTGTGTCTGTCTACGCACCAACGACCAGGTCAAATCAGGAAAACATCATCCTCATTGCATGGGACCTGGGACTCAGTAATCTGTCGTTCTCATGTACGGCTGGCCATTTCTAGAACTCAAAGTTGAAACATTTGAACCAGGTAAGTCGATTCTGTCGTTGACCTGAACCCAATCATGACTAGAAAAGTAGACTGGATTGCCTCCATCTTCAAGTGATTTCCAAAGTTTTTTGCACAAGTCAGCCTTCGTTTCATTGTGTTGTATATCTATAGCTTATCTGTTATCATCCTTATGGTATTAAGACCCTAGTATTAAGTCCGTGTATCCAATTAGTAATTTATTTTCTATAGCAAATTGGTTGAGCAGTTAGCGCTCTTGCCTTCCATTGTAAAAATGGCTGGATACATATCACAGTTTTGTTTTTAATCGTTGCGTTCGCCTTATTTCTCTAATCCACAAGGCGGTGTGCGTTGCATTGTGGTTTTTATTTTGCGCCTGTTGGCCCAGTGCATCCGACTTCAGCATGCATTTTATGTTAGAGTCTGCTTCCTCCTGCATTTTCTAAGGGTTTGCTTCCCCGGGGTAACGTCCGATGCTGTGATCGAACCCAGCACCTTCTGATTGTGAGCCGTCCCTTACAGCTGCTGTTTCACGATGCAGATATTTTCATAATTCTGTTATTGTTAGGGAAGGCAAGACAATTCGGAAGGGAACTGACCCACAATTCACAATAGCGGACACTTTTACAATTAAGCCGCTTACACCTCATCCCCTACGGCAGTGTATACCGTGTGCTTACTTCACCTTACACATATGTTCATCAACAAGAAACACGTTACAGACTCGCCCCGCTACTCTTCGTGTCCATCAATTTAAGCTTCATCTTTCTCATAGACCTGCACGTCTCTAGCTAACGTTGTCCCAAGAGATCATGTTCCCTATTCAGTGACTGCTCCTACTTCACAAAGACGGCAATTGTCGAGTGCTGGGAAAATATTAGATGAGTGTCATAATTTCTATACAGCTTTGAAAGCTTTCTTGGTCGTGGGTGATGATTGGGGAGGGGTTCTAGGCGATTTCTGGATAATTGAAACCTTTCACTCGCGCCGATTTAGTGTTCTAGTTTGTTCGAGTGTGGGGTTGGTAGCTCGTGAAACATGCGTACAGGACGTGATAAACGTCCTGAGCGGTGTCCTAAGGTGCAAATGATACGAAGAAGGAAAACATAACCATTGTGGCTAGATTTAACTCAATTACCTCGTGTCAGGGACCCCGTGCACACAGCAGTTTGCAAAGTTAAAACGCTGAGCAGCTGGTTCTTATGATGGGCTCCTATAAGAAGAATTATATGGAGTGCTCAGAGCAGACAAATTCCATATCAAAACATTGCTGCTATTGTTGTCATGGAGATAAATATGTGGCGATATGGTGCTCGCGCTCAACCCTGGCATGGATGTGCTTAATGGGTGTTCCATTAGGGGAAAATTATAGTTTTCATTTACATGACTACATTTTTGGTTGCCTTTTGTTTTCGGCAGGTGTTTGGGACAATCATTTTGGTTCATGCTTAAGGACACATTTGTGCATTGGCTTATCAAAAGCAAAAAAACTGTTGATATCTCTAATGAATTGTGTTTTTATCTGTGGCTTAATTTCATTGTATATTTAAGTCGCTTATATGAGATTTGTTTCTCCTAAAGTGGCATTTATGTTTATGTGTTTAACAAACATCTAAAGTGCTCATAATTTCTTTTCGAAAGTGCTGATAATTTATCTTTATGTATTGTTATTTCGATAATATTGAAAATCTGTTTTCAAATTGTATTGTATTATTTACAAAGAGCATTGCAGTGTTTTAATGGTTGCTTGTTGTTTGTTGTAGAGGTTTGGGCTAACAAACTATATGAATTTTTAATCGTTACTGTAGCGCCAGATAATTATAGATCTATTTTGTATTTTCTCTGCTAAAAAAGTCTTCATATATATTTTTTGTCTAATGTGCTGAAAATCGATTTTTGTGTTTTATGTAGTTGTGATAACTGATAATTAAACTCATACTTCAGTGATGAGGCAGTACATCGCAGAAACGTCCCTCCTTCAACTGCATGACTATTTCGGCCATGGTATATGGCTGCGAGGAAGGGTACTTACGAAAGGCAGACACAAAAAAGCTTTGAGTTGCTCAAAAGGCAATGGAGTCAAGAGCTTTGTCAGTCTTTGTCTATGCTACCAAATTCTCAACATAGAAATTAGGCGCTAGACCTTTTTTCAATGACGTCATTGACACTGCGTAGTTAAGAAAATACAGATGGACGGGGCATGTCCATCTATAGCGGTGGAGGCGGGCATACATTACATTATTGCATGTTTTATATGTATATATACACGGAGAGTGCTTAACGTTTTTTGTTTCGTCAGACAGCGTCGTATTGGCTCGTGATAATGATTCAATTGCAAAGCATTAGTAGTAACTGAAATAAAAGAACCACAAATGACGCTAACATTAGGGCACAACATTAGAACTTCTTGATTTTTATACCTGAACATTTTGTAGCTCAATAATTGTATAATTTTGTCATTTGTTATTCAACAAAAGGAATGTGCTACCCTCCACATGTAACAGCGTTGGAAACCAACTTGACCAGGAATAGATAGTAAAGACTTTAACTTGAAGCTTTCTGTTAAATAACGCTTCTGTGGAATAGATTGTTAACTTCGAAGGTCCCTCTGAGCAGATAAGTTACATTCCGCACACATTTGAGCATCTGATTGGTGTAGTGGTAGCGCACTCCTTTTTACAAGACAGACGTACGGGGCTCAATTCCCCAAATCTGTATCCTCTAGTCGACCCAGCTGTAAATTAACACCTGGTTCAAGTTTAGGGAAAGAAAGACACCGAGGACAGAATCCAGACACCTCACTTTATAATAGCCGTACTGTAGTATACTGAAGTAGACTCTAATATTTCATTTTCGGCCAGCAGTTAAGTCTTCTTTACGAGTCCCTTACCATGTTCTCTTTTACACTTTAAAGTATTACCTGGGTAACATCGCCCAGTATTACCTGGGTAACATCGCCCAGTATTACCTGGGTAACATCGCCCAGTATTACCTGGGTAACATCGCCCAGTATTACCTGGGTAACATCGCCCAGTATTACCTGGGTAACATCGCCCAGTATTACCTGAGTAACATCGCCCAGTATTACCTGGGTAACATCGCCCAGTATTACCTGGGTAACATCGGCCAGTATTACCTGAGTAACATCGGCCAGTATTACCTGGGATACATCGGCCAGTATTACCTGGGTAACATCGGCCAGTATTACCTGGGTAACATCGGCCAGTATTACCAAGGTAACATCCGCTTTCCAGATTGTTTCTGTTTAGATTGACCTTTCTAGGAATCCTGATTGATCAGTTTGTCTGCGTTCTTGCCATCGTGAAGCTGTCACTGATTTACTGTTACAAGAACTGGTAAGGATACCAGCAGCCTGCAGTGTCGGCACATCGAAACCATTTGACACGTACTGGTCTTGGTGGTGTCATCGTTGCTGTTGTTGGCGCTGCTGCTGTTGTTGTTCTTGTTGCTGTTGTTGTTGTTCTTGTTGTTGCTGCTGTTGTTGTTCTTGTTGCTGCTGATGTTGTTCTTGTTGCTGCTGATGTTGTTCTTGTTGCTGCTGATGTTGTTCTTGTTGCTGCTGATGTTGTTCTTGTTGCTGTTGTTGTTGTTCTTGTTGCTTTTGTTGTTGTTCTTGTTGTTGCTGCTGTTGTTGTTCTTGTTGCTGCTGTTGTTGTTCTTGTTGCTGCTGTTGTTCTTGTTGTTGCTGCTGATGTTGTTCTTGTTGTTGCTGCTGATGTTGTTCTTGTTGCTGTTGTTGTTCTTGTTGCTGATGTTGTTCTTGTTGCTGCTTCGCTCTTGCTGCTGTTGTTGTTCTTGTTGTTGCTGCTAATGTTGTTCTTGTTGCTGCTGATGTTGTTCTTGTTGCTGTTTTGCTCTTGTTGTTGTTGCTGATGTTGTTCTTGTTGCTGCTGTTGTTGTTCTTGTTGCTGCTGATGTTGTTCTTGTTGTTGCTGATGTTGTTCTTGTTGCTGCTGATGTTGTTCTTGTTGTTGCTGCTGAAATGGTTCTTGTTGCTGTTGTTGCTGTTCTTGTTGCTGGTTTTGTTCTTGTTGTTGCTGCTGATGTTGTTCTTGTTGTTGCTGCTGATGTTGTTCTTGTTGTTGCTGCTGATGTTGTTCTTGTTGTTGCTGCTGATGTTGTTCTTGTTGCTGTTGTTGTTCTTGTTGCTGATGTTGTTCTTGCTGCTGTTGTTGTTCTTGTTGCTGTTGTTGTTCTTGTTGTTGCTGCTGATGTTGTTCTTGTTGCTGTTGTTGTTCTTGTTGCTGCTGATGTTGTTCTTGTTGCTGATGTTGTTGTTCTTGTTGTTGCTGATGTTGTTCTTGTTGCTGTTGTTGCTGTTCTTGTTGCTGATGTTGTTCTTGTTGCTGCTGATGTTGTTCTTGTTGCTGTTGTTGTTCTTGTTGCTGCTGATGTTGTTCTTGCTGCTGTTGTTGTTCTTGTTGCTGATGTTGTTCTTGCTGCTGTTCTTGTTCTTGTTGCTGTTGTTGTTCTTGTTGTTGCTGCTGATGTTGTTCTTGTTGCTGTTTCGCTCTTGCTGTTGTTGTTGTTCTTGTTGTTGCTGATGTTGTTTTTGTTGCTGTTGTTGCTGTTCTTGTTGCTGATGTTGTTCTTGTTGCTGCTGATGTTGTTCTTGTTGCTGCTGATGTTGTTCTTGTTGATGTTTCGCTCTTGCTGCTGTTGTTGTTCTTGTTGTTGCTGATGTTGTTCTTGTTGCTGTTGTTGCTGTTCTTGTTGCTGATGTTGTTCTTGTTGCTGCTGATGTTGTTCTTGTTGCTGCTGATGTTGTTCTTGTTGCTGCTGTTGTTGTTCTTGTTGCTGCTGTTGTTGTTCTTGTTGCTGCTGATGTTGTTCTTGTTGCTGCTGATGTTGTTCTTGTTGCTGTTGTTGTTATTCTTGTTGCTGCTATTGTTCTTGTTGCTGTTGTTGTTGTTCTTGTTGTTGCTGCTGTTGTTGTTCTTGTTGCTGCTGTTGTTGTTCTTGTTGCTGCTGTTGTTGTTCTTGTTGCTGCTGTTGCTGTTCTTGTTGCTGCTGATGTTGTTATTGTTGCTGCTGATGTTGTTCTTGTTGCTGCTGATGATGTTCTTGTTGCTGCTGATGTTGTTCTTGTTGCTGCTGTTGTTGTTCTTGTTGCTGCTGTTTTGTTCTTGTTGCTGCTTATGTTGTTCTTGTTGCTGCATATGTTGTTCTTGTTGCTGTTGTTGTTGTTCTTGTTGCTGTTGTTGTTCTTGTTGCTGTTGTTGTTGTTCTTGTTGCTGTTTTGCTCTTGTTGTTGTTGCTGATGTTGTTCTTGTTGCTGTTTTGCTCTTGTTGCTGTTGTTGTTGTTGTTGCTGTTGTTGTTCTTGTTGCTGCTGTTGCTGTTCTTGTTGTTGATGTTTTTCTTGTTGTTGCTGCTGATGTTGTTCTTGTTGTTGCTGCTGATATTGTTCTTGTTGTTGCTGTTCTTGTTGCTGTTTTGCTCTTGTTGTTGTTGCTGATGTTGTTCTTGTTGCTGTTGTTGTTCTTGTTGCTGTTGTTGTTCTTGCTGCTGTTGTTGTTCTTGTTGTTGCTGCTAATGTTGTTCTTGTTGTTGATGTTTTTCTTGTTGTTGCTGCTGATGTTGTTCTGGTTGTTGCTGCTGATGTTGTTCTTGTTGCTGTTGTTGCTGTTCTTGTTGCTGTTTTGCTCTTGTTGTTTTTGCTGATGTTGTTCTTGTTGTTGCTGCTGTTGTTGTTCTTGTTGCTGCTGTTGTTGCTCTTGTTGCTGTTTTGCTCTTGTTGCTGTTGTTTTTCTTGTTGCTGTTGTTGTTCTTGTTGTTGCTGCTGTTGTTGTTCTTGTTGCTGCTGATGTTGTTCTTGTTGCTGCTTTGTTCTTGTTGTTGTTGCTGATGTTTTTCTTGTTGCTGCTGTTGTTGTTCTTGTTGCTGCTGATGTTGTTCTTGTTGCTACTGTTGTTGTTCTTGTTGCTGCTGATGTTGTTCTTGTTGCTGCTGTTGTTGTTCTTGTTGCTGCTGTTGTTGTTCTTGTTGCTGCTGTTGTTGTTCTTGTTGCTGCTGTTGTTGTTCTTGTTGCTGCTGTTGTTGTTCTTGTTGCTGCTGTTGTTGTTCTTGTTGCTGCTGTTGTTGTTCTTGTTGCTGATGTTGTTCTTGTTGCTGCTGTTGTTGTTCTTGTTGCTGCTGTTGTTGTTCTTGTTGCTGCTGTTGTTGTTCTTGTTGCTGCTGTTATTGTTCTTGTTGCTGATGTTGTTCTTGTTGCTGCTGTTGTTGTTCTTGTTGCTGCTGTTGTTGTTCTTGTTGCTGCTGTTGTTGTTCTTGTTGCTGCTGTTGTTGTTCTTGTTGCTGCTGTTGTTGTTCTTGTTACTGCTGTTGTTGTTCTTGTTGCTGCTGTTGTTGTTCTTGTTGCTGCTGATGTTGTTCTTATTGCTGCTGTTGTTGTTCTTGTTGTTTCTTTTGTTGTTCTTGTTGCTGCTGATGTTGTTCTTGTTGCTGCTGATGTTTTTCTTGTTGCTGCTGTTGTTGTTCTTGTTGCTGCTGATGTTGTTCTTGTTGCTGCTGATGTTGTTCTTGTTGCTGCTGATGTTGTTCTTGTTGCTGCTGTTGTTGTTCTTGTTGTTTCTTTTGTTGTTCTTGTTGCTGTTGATGTTGTTCTTGATGCTGCTGTTGTTGTTCTTGTTGTTTCTTTTGTTGTTCTTGTTGCTGCTGATGTTGTTCTTGTTTCTGTTATTGTTGTTCTTGTTGCTGCTGATGTTGTTCTTGATGCTGCTGTTGTTGTTCTTGTTGTTTCTTTTGTTGTTCTTGTTGCTGCTGATGTTGTTCTTGTTGTTTCTTTTGTTGTTCTTGTTGCTGCTGATGTTGTTCTTGTTGCTGCTGATGTTGTTCTTGTTGTTTCTTTTGTTGTTCTTGTTGCTGTTATTGTTGTTATTCTTGCCTTTGCCAGTCCTTCTGTACCTAACGAAGCAAGGATTGACAGTCTGACGTGATGACGGGCTCTGTTAATGATGTCCGAGATTGCAATCCCAAAAATGAGCTCACTGCCTACATCTACATTCTTATATTGGAGGTTTCGGTCTGTATGCCCTGCTCTGCTCATTAACACAGTGGCATCCCTGTTTAGCGAACAAACCCAACCTAATTTCCTACTGCACAACATTGATTCATCGAAATGTATGACAGCTTCATTACCCTGTGTGTTAGTACTAATCAGCTGGAAAACCTTGAGCTCTGCTTTCCCCTTTTGCATCACTCTCTGCAATCCCTGTCTAAGGTTATATGGTAATCTGACATGATATCCCTAATGAGGACTCATTCTTCTGCCTTGACTAGACCTCAGTTGTGAACATTGAGCATTCGTTCATTCTGCCTGTGCCATCCACAATATTCATCTCTTGATTCGTGTTTCTCTGATGTCTGAATAGTTACTGTACAGCGTGTGCCTTTTGTCTGCAGAACTCGCTTATAGGTTTTGACCTGTGCCGATTTATGTATGTGTTTCACAGACAGGAGTTCTAAAAAATCGGAGTTTCTCTAATTCAACCAAGAACCAGTGTTATTTCTTTGCTCTGGATCTGTAAAGTTATATTTACAGAGCACACAACTAGATTTCTAATATTAGCATACGTCTAAGTGTGTCAATGTCATCACATAACAGCACCACTGCCGGGTATAAAATGTTAAAAACTTTATCGATATGGGGAGCCTTAAGTCAGGTGAGTTCCCTTCTTCGTTGCCGTTCCTTCTCTAACTGTAGTCAGGTACCCATTTCAAATTGAGGCATGGACAATTAATGCATTTAAGAATAAATTGGATGCGCATAGCTTTTAGAGCAAGATTTTAACAATGAAACTGGTTGTATACAGATTCTGCAGAGTCTTCTAAACCAGTATAAAGACGTTCAGTTAATTTAAGAACACAACACAAAGAACTAAGTTGCGGAGTTGTTTACCTTTTCACCGTCAAAACTAAAGGTAACCTTTGAATCATTCCGTTTTGGTTTTTAACGCGTTTTATAGCTAGATAGGTAAGAAGGAAGGTAAGTAAATAGGAAGGTAGGTAGTCTTCAAAGACGACACGGGCCAGTGGCGCCAACGATCCATTTAGCACGATGAGTGGATAAGTCAGAGGCTGCATTGATGGTGCTTTGGTATTGAAAGAATTAGCCAACTAAGTCGTTTCCAGAGGACCACTGACTGCAATGGTTATAAATCTTCGTGTAAGCTTCTTTCGTTTAATCGCATAGTGTTTTTCAATTGACGAAGCGCATTCACATACGCCCTGAAAGTTGTCGCACTGAATTATGTCATTGAAACAGGACCTAGAGATCGAGCTTCAGGGGAACGTGCCAGCGGATAACACTCACTTTGGAAGACAATAAATAGACTTCGAGCTGGCGTATCAGATGTAGGAAGAACATGAAGAGATGGGCTCTCTCAAACGGCGATACATGTGAGTGTGGTGCCATACAAGATACAGGTCATCTGATGATGTGTTCCAACTTTCCGGATACATGTGAGTGTGGTGCCATACAAGATACAGGTCATCTGATGATGTGTTCCAACTTTCCGGATACATGTGACGAGAGCGACATGCTGAAGGCGAACCACGTGGCAACTAAAGTCGCTGAATGCTGGATGAACGCTATATAACGTGGTGCTTGGATACGAAAAGAAGAACAAGAGGTCGCTGTATTCAATGAGAAGGGTGTTTTTCTAACTTCACTTAACTACGGGATGCGTGGATGTTTCCAACTTGACTTGATTATGTGATGTGTGGATGTTTCCAACTTGACTCGATTATGTGATGCGTGAATGTTTCCAACTTGACTTGATTATGTGATGTGTGGATGTTTCCAACTTGACTGGACTATGTGATACGTCGATGACCGCGGGGTCTGATAATGATAAACTTGGTCGTTTCCCATACATGATGTAAATCGTCCCGCTTTAAGAGCTATTGAACGTGCATTGCAAAGCGGACCACATGTCCAAATGGGACCAAACGGCGACTGTTCAGCATAGTGAGTGTGTCTTTGAGACATGTTGCGTGGATGACTTCGTCGTTTCAGACCCCATCAAACCAGGGGATTCCAAGAATGTGCATCTGGCTGCACATGCGGAAGTCCTCAATGCGCTTCTAATGGCTCTGTAACATAGTCCAGGTTTCGGAACTGTAAAGCAGATTATGTTATGTTAGACCATGAGCCCTTCCTCGTTGGCCATCCTTCAAGTCTCTGCAATCCTTTTCTGTTTCTGAGCTCACAGTATGGTGACATATATATATACATACATACATTCATATATATATTTATATATATGTAAATATTTATTTAACAATATATATATAAATATATATTTACAGACGTATACATATAGGCGTGTGTGTATGTAAATGGGTGCACTAATCGCGCGTACGTGTACATGTGCATGTGTAAGTGTGTACGTGCCTCGTGCGTTTGTGTGTGTGTGTGTGTGTTCGCGTGCCCGCCCCTGATCGTGATGTATGCCTTCCGTGATAACGAATCATGCAAATAGAATGTATAGATCTATCTCTTGTTGCACTAGTGCTGAGGCTGGATATTTACGAGCTCAGCGAGGCAAGAACGTGAAAGGGATAAGAGGTTGTGAGTAGTG
>JAVGWX010000003.1:122745467-122900467 GCA_036924085.1 Ariolimax columbianus | reverse complement strand
TATTAATTTATCCATCTAACTATCCTATTATATCTTAATCTAATGTAGCACCATGAGCTCCGATCTAACTCGACCATATGCCAAACAGAATGTAAGATGGAAGCTCAGATAATGGTTAGAGAGCGCGGAGTAGAATAGAGAGCTAGATGTGTGCAGGAGCAACGATTCATCGGGAGAGGCCATGACCAAAGCTCATTGATTTAGCCATACACATTTGGAGAGCTCTCCTAGATGGGAATGCACAATATGCTACTTCCGTCTTCTTCAGTGAGCATTAGACCTTAGACCTTCCAGCTGAATTCCGAGACATGATAAAATGTCTGAGTGGAGAAATGGAGTTCTTGACTCCGACTCAATAAGTTGCGGAAAAACAGAAAAGCCACAGGAAAGCACTGCGATTAAAACAAGGAGTCTATGCAGCTGTAAATTGATACCTGACTTAATCTTATCAGATGGAAGGTTTCGTGAAAGGGAACTGGTCACATTGAGTGAGTGAATCTAACACTTAGTGCAATGTCTTACACTTGAACCCCGACGACATCGTCCCCTATAAAACTCACTATTTTACCGTTTCGATGGGCCTATTGTTCAAGCTCTCTAACACAATAAGAGATTAATTGTTGTTATATATTATTATTACTATTGGTATTTGCCTGCATTCTTCCAAATTGTGATTTCTTCTTCTTCTGCGTACACAGTCAGACAGTAACCATTATTTTTTCGAAAAAAGCGGCGGTCATCCTGAGACTCTCGCCACTACCATAAAGCTTGTCTTGCAGTTCCACTGGCAATGGCCACATCTGCTCTCTCTGATCCCCGTATGTTGGGCAGTTCTGCAGCAGATGTTCAGTGGTCATTTTACCAGTACCGCACGGGCATTCGTCGGTACACCCTATCTTCAATTTGTTGAATAGGTGGTACCTCAGTCTGTTGTGGCCAGTGCGAAGTCTGAAGACAACGACCTGCTCTCTTCGGTTCAACTGGTAATAGGCATCGTTTTTGGTGTAACCAGTATGTTCGGTTTCCCATTTGGTCATGTATCTGGCTTTGATAAGCCGTTTTGACTCTTCGTACGTGATACTGGTATCTGTTTGTGGTAGCCTTGCACCTTCTTTTGCCAGTCTGTCTGCCTCCTCGTTGCCTTGGATGTTGCAGTGTGACGGAACCCACTGTACCACTACCCTTTTTGGTGCGGACTGCTGGCACAGTTTGCAGAGTGCTGCTCTTAAGTCATTAAGCTCAGTATTTTTCTGGCTTTTTAGCGATGTGACTACGGCGAGAGCATCTGTAAGCAGGACTATATGGCTTTCATTTTCACTGTGTGTCACCATTTCTTCCACTGCCGCCCTCAGTGCCTCTGCCTCCGATCTGACATTGCTTGTGTACTTACCAGTAGCGAATGACAGTGTTATTTTTCTGCCATTTGGTAGGTTCAGGAATGCTCCTGCCCCTCCGTTCTGTGTAGTATTTGTTACAGAACCGTCGGTGTATGCATGGGTCCAGTCCATGCTTGGGTAGCTTTTCGTTATGAAGCTTAGGGTAGTATCTCTCCTTTCTTTTTCAGTCTGGCAGTTTTTGTTTGCAATACCTGGTATATTTTCTACCACCTCTGGAAATATATCCTGCCTCCAGGTAGGTTTTCGTACAGTAGTGATGGGTTTTGGTGTTGTTAGTGCGTTTATGGGATCTTCGTGCATCTTTGCTTTGGCTATTTCTGCAAAGTTTCTCCGCTTTAGTTTCCCAGTTCCCAAATTGTTAAGTCTCTGGTACATTGGGTGGTCCGTCAGTCTTCGGAGTTTCTCTGACTGCAGCTGGGCTCTGCAGTCTCTTCTGTCGGTCATGGATTGCAGTTTTGTAATCTTTTCAAGTTCTACAATTGGCGTTGACTTCATGCCACCTGTTATAATTCTCATGGCTTGGTTTTGAAGTTTGTTAACTTTATCGAAGTTCGCCTTCGCTGCTGTTGTCCATGCCGCGATGCCATACTCGAGAACTGGTCTCACTCTTCCAGTGTACAGTTTCTTTAGTATGCCTTCGTCTGCTCCCCAGCTTGTGCCAGCAAGTTTCCTCATGATCGCCATTCTTTCTCTGGCTTTCATTCGGTTTCTCTCAATCTGACTTTTCCATGTCATGCGCCGATCAAATGTGACTCCCAGATAGGTTGGGTTGTCGTTTGGCTGCAGGATTTTGCCATTTAGGCTTAATTTGGTACTTTTGGGTTTTAATGAGAGCGAGAATATTGTGCACGTGGTTTTCTCCTCGTTTATTTTGACCAGCCATGAGTTCGCCCACTCTTCCAGCGATGTTAGGGCCGTCTGCATCCGATTTCTTGCTATGGTGAGATTCTTTTCAGAGGTCCACATAGCCAGATCGTCTGCAAACATTGAGCTATGGACTCTTCTTGGTATATTTTCTGTAATATCGTTTATATATACCAGGAAGAGTGTGGGTGACAATACTCCCCCTTGGGGTACTCCCTGCTCGAGTGTCACCTTTTTGCTCATCTGCCCTTGTACTTGGACTCTGGCCGTTCTTTGTTTGAGGTAGTGGTTGATCCACTTGTACATCTTCCCACAGACATCACTTCTTCTTAGCTTGACTCTAAGTCCATCCTTCCAGACTTTGTCAAATGCCTTTTCCAGATCCACCCAAACAGCTACTGTGTGTTTCTGTGCCTGGTAGGCATCTTCTATCTCCTGGGCTATGAGGATGACCTGGTCCTCAGTGGATCTGTGCTGTCTAAAGCCGGCTTGCTGTGGAATTAGTATTCGTTTTTCTTCCAGATGCCACATCAGTCTGGTGTTTATCATCCGTTCCATCAGCTTGCCGACACAGCTCAGTAGGCTTATGGGCCTGTATCCATTTGGATCTGTTTTATCCTTTCCTGTTTTTGGTACTGGTACCAGTATTGCATCTTTCCATGCCTGGGGTACAATACCCCTTTTCCAGCTTTGGTTCAGGACTGATAGTAGTTTTTTCTTCGCTGTTTGGCCCAGCCCCATCAGCATTTCGTTTGTTATCCCGTCTTTTCCGGGAGATTTCCTTTTCTTTAGTGTTCTCATAGCCTCTTCCATTTCGCGCATTGTTAGTTTGGCCATCATGTGCTCTTCAGGAGCCGTATTTATGTTTTCGTGTCCCTTTAGCTCTTCGCTAATGTCTGTATGCTTATCTGCAGGGACCTCGATGTGGTTTGCTCTGGCATAGTGATCGACAAAGGCGTTTGCGGCTTTCTTACCTGTGATCAAGTTCTCGCCTTGCTTGATAGTAATTTGTTTATTTGACGGGGTTTCGTCATTCATGGCTCTGACTAGCTTCCATAGCTTGTTCCCTTCTTTGTCCAGGTTTAAACTTTCCGTTTTATTTTTCCAACTTTCTCTTGCTGTTTGCTTGAGAGTGTGTTTGTACTTCGCCGCGGCGGCTTTGAGGGCGATGTTTGCCTCCACGGATTTTTCTCGTTCTGCCATGTTCCTAGCATTTGTTACTGCATCTTCCCCTTTCTGTAACTCATCATTCCAGTAGGGCTTATAGTTTTTCCTAGCTCCTCTTGGGATGGTTTCAGTGGTGGCTTGCATTATTGCCTTGCTTAGGCTCTCTACCATGGGCTTCATTTTGGTGTTTCGTGTGTTGATGGTTTCACACAGCCCATCTGTCAGGATTGCAAATCTGTCCCAGTCGGCTCGTTTGTAATTCCAACGTGGGAGCGGTTTTGTTTCCTGTGGGCCTACTTCCATGTCAATGGTTAGCCTGATCGGCCTGTGGTTGCTACCTGCCAGTTGGTTTAGCACCTGGCGGTCTATTTTATAGTGTATTGTGATTTGAAATGTCTAAAATGATGGTTGGTCAGTTACATATATACACATAGAGCATGTTGTGAGAGGTGTTGTTGTTGGCCATATGTGCTGTTGGTGTTCCATTTAAGTTCGGCACTTTTACAGCAATGTTGATGATCATGTTATAATCAACGGAAGTTCTTCCTTTTTTATATCTTGAACAGTCTTTGCCTCAACGGATTGTGGTCCATGTGACGTCTGCTTAGCATTTGCTCTCTTCTGTTGAGCTGGTTAAACGTAGTCGCACTGCAGACTTTGCTGTCGGGAAAAGTGTTCGAGAAAACGTTGTACTAAGCGTAGATGTTTCATGATGTGGGACGAACTTTTCATTTCCATGCTTTTTTTTCTTCCCTAACAGTAAGACGGACCCAACTAACAGAATGTTTTCTGGTTAAATGTAAAGATTTAAAGAACGAGAAAGAGAGAGAGAGAGAGAGAGAGAGAGAGAGAGAGAGAGAGAGAGAGAGAGAAATAAAGATATCTTAAGAGAAAAGATACGCTGTAGATAAAAAGAAAATTAAGAATGTAAAAAAAATGAAGAATGTTCTATAGATTAAAGAAGATGGCAACCTACTGTAGATACAAGGAAGAATTGTCTTTAGACAGAGGACGAAATCATGTCTGGTCGTAGAAGACATGTGACAATGATGACGTTTTATCATTATTTGAACTGGTTCGCTCGTCAGCCTTTGATAAACCTCTCTGCCTCTCCAGAAGTTATTGTCTAATATGCATGATTGAAATCCTGAACTGTAAATAGACTTTCAGGTATAGTATATAGACTCAGGTTGACATATCAGACAGATTTAGACTTTTCCCAACGCTAAACTCTCCAGTCTTGTAACATCCATGTACTTCAAAGTTTTGAGATTAGATTTGGGTTGACCAGGAAGAACAGAAGAAGGGTGTCTACGACTATCGAGCTACTGCAACTGTCAGTAGGTATCCAAATACTTGTACATTATATGTTTGAGATTTGACATTTTCGAGTCTACCTCGAAGGCAGTGATGTTGATTTTTCGTAACATAAATAAAAGTACAGAAAATCTACAAAAATGTTGCACTCCAAATGTCTAGGTCGACCATTTTATTTCGGAAATGACTTATTCGTGTGACCTGCTCGAAATTCGGTTGCTCAAAGACAATAAATAAACCATATTTTGCAACAACGGGAAATGGCAAATCGCTTTATGGGGAAATGATTCGGTACTCTATTTATCGGTGACATAAATGACTGTGACATTACATTGTGTTTTCTCCTGCAGACTAAGAAAGGTTTCTCAAATAAACTAGCAGTCGCGTAAAACGGTTGTTTGATTATGTCATGGAGAATCGACTCCCGCTGAGCTGACGAGCTTATGTGGGTGAACCAAGACAACAAGATGCCGTTACCGGACGAGATCTAAGTCAACAACGAACCGTCGGCTTCTGGCGCTCTCGACAGCAAACACAGCTAACTCGCGGAACCTGTTACAACAAGCATTCTTTATTCTGCGGTCCCGTAGGTGTCAGGAGAAACCAGCACTTCTTGCTAGCCAGCGTGATATTTGTGTGGAATGAGTGGATTCTGGACTCCGGTATTTTTGAGACACCGACTGTCAGACATGATATTTTCGCAGGGCTTCATTTCCGGGATATATAACCGTGAAGTTAGTCTTAGCGTGGTGTGAGCAATAGAAGGACCATGCGGTTAGACAGCGGTGACCCTGTTTCAGCAAGCTAATAAGTGAGAAGAGGCATTGTGCACCAGGTTAAGGGACAGCATGGGGATTACACGAAAAAAGGGGAACTAATAAGAACAGTTACTTCTGTATAGCATCCTGGAGTTTGTCTCACATGCTGTTTTGAGCCTGGAGCCAAATCTCTTGATTTTGTATTCTTGGTTCTAGGAGCCAACATAATCACACAGGGGAGATTCCGATAAGTGCTCCGTTCTCCGTCCAAGCAGTTAGCGAAGCCTATAAATACTCAGTCCCAGTCAAATGATGATTTCGTGTACGTCGGATCTTTCCAGACAAAACCCACTTTCTCCCCTCGCCCCTAGTCACTCTCAAATTTATAATCCTCTGCACATATGCATGTGTGCGACCTTCTGTCTCTTCATCATTCTGTAGAGTGTCCATGACTGCCCTGTCTCTCGTCATCACCGCGTCGTCCACCACAGCTCCATCCGCCACTGCGTCTATGACTGCCCTGTCTCTCGTCATCACCGCGTCGTTCACCACAGCTCCGTCTGCCACTGCGTCTATGACTGCCCTGTCTCTCGTCATCACCGCGTCGTCCACCACAGCTCCGTCTGCCACTGCGTCTATGACTGCCCTGTCTCTCGTCATCACCGCGTCGTCCACCACAGCTCCATCCGCCACTGCGTCTATGACTGCCCTGTCTCTCGTCATCACCGCGTCGTTAACCACTGCTTCTTCCGCCACTGCATCAACTCTTTCGCTGCCCCAAACGCCTGAATGAGCCGGGCAATACATCCAACGAAAACTCAATGTAATCTTAAATCTCCAAAGTCACGTGCAACACATAGCCTGTTAGTTGAAGCTCTGTCCCATGTGGTCACATGGATGAACTGTCACTACTAGCCGGAAAAGGCTGTGAATCTCTTTGTCGTTAATAACACTAAAATGTTTTAAGTATATGGAGTCTGTATAAGTAGGTGGCCCTTCATACAAGAAAAGGAACAAATCCCACGCTGCCTTACAGGTACGCTACTTCTTCTTGTCTTTCTTGTCCCATGAATATTCCATACTGAGTTTTGCGCTCCAACATAGTTGACCTCCTATACTTAACCAACAGACAGGTACAGTGGTGGTGTCTGCAGCCATCGACTTTACATGGTGATTTTGCTAGCCCCAGGTACAATTTTCTTTAGTCATCTTTTCGACATGCTGGGAGTGTTGTGGACCTATTATTTTTTTTTCTTTAGTAACAGGTACTTCAGTTCAGTAGGCGCAAATATAACAAATACTTTGCTAACAAGAAGGAACTTGCAGAAGGAAGTATATATCGCAGTCCAATTGGTACATGTAAGCAGATATCAGAGTCAATTTATTATATATACAAGTCAGAACGACACAGATATGATAGTCCAATTGTTACATATACAAGTCAGAAGGAAGCAGATATGACAGTCCAATTGTTACATATACAAGCCAGAAGGATGTAGATATCACAGTCCATTTGTTACATATACAAGTCAGAAGGAAGCAGATATCACAGTCCAATTGTTACATATACAAGCCAGAAGGATGTAGATATCACAGTCCATTTGTTACATATACAAGTCAAAAGAAACTAGATAGAACAGTTCAACAGTGAAATGTACCGGATAGAATAAGTCAGATAACACAATCAATCTGTCAAGTGCGATACAATGTATCAAATGCTAAAACAAAAGTGAAAAAAATTCGAAGAAAAACTACTCGGAGAAGACAACATTGACTGACTTCTCCCAGCTTTGCAAGTACGAGTGTATGGATGTTGTGCAGTTGATAAGATCACAGACAGTCGATGGGCTCAAAGAATTAAAACTTCAGCAAGTAGAGAGACGAAACTGCTTGATCTATAGTAAATACAAAGAAAAACTATTTCTTTTGGATTGTTGATGCGTGTCAATGCTAATGGAGAAAACTTTTTGTTCAGGATCGTTACAGGTGACGAAACATGGGCGCGTCACTGTGAGCCTGAGACAAAAAAAAGGCAGTCAATGAAGCGATGTGATCCTCAATCACCAGGAAGGAAGCAATTCAAGACAATTCCTTCAGCTGGAAAGGTCATGGCCACTGTCTTTTTGGGACAATGAAGGTGTGATTCTTGTGGATGTGATACCAAGAGGACAGACAATCAATTCGCAATCGTATATCAATACAAATATCAAACTCAATAGACGGTTCCGCAGAGTTCCTCCTCACAAGAATCCAACAGAACAAACAGTTGACAGTGAGAAAATCATTACGTGTAGTTTTTACCCCCCAAAAAATATCCATATCAAGTGGAAAGTGCAGTTGAAATAATCAGCAGGTTGATGAAATATAGAATTTCAGGAGAACCAACACGAGACCACGAAACAGTTAACATAATCAGGACGTAATTGTATGTGCGATACAGAATTTCAGGAGAACCAACACGTGACCACGAAACAGTTAACATAATCAGAAGATTCTGTCGTTCACTCTCAAATAACAGCATCTGTTTCCTTCATGAACTTACCAAGCTTCACTCCTCGTGAAACTGTGTATCCCTTAATTGGGGCCTACCGTGGAGCCGACAGACTTGGATAACCTATTCTTCTGTCTGGGCTTATTCTTTTCAACCCGATTACCAGTCGGACGAGATGTGTAGCATATGTGTACGTGGGGGAATACAATCTAGAACTGCAACAACAAAGCCGCTTAAACTCTGTAATAGGGGAAACAAATGAGACAATTTAGAAGAACTCACACTAGTCCTAAAAACATCAAGAACTTAAAGTGTAGCAGCGAAATGTGAAAACGTCATTCACAAAATAAACATAAAATAATGCCCCGGATAATAGGACGTACAGATACAAAACAGTAAGAATAACAAAGAAAGAATTAAAAGACAGGAGAAACATTAGGATTCCACATGTGCAGTTCTGCTATTATCGTGATGTATCCATCGTCGACTTTAGACATTTGCTTCTTGAATTTGTTGGTTGTCGACTTGAATCTCACTTCTGGTAGTCTGGCTTCATGTTTCTTGTCCTTAAAATAAGTATAAGATTGAAGGGCTGAACATCGTAAGTTTGTCTTGAAGCAATAAAAACATGAGAGTGTGAAATGAACAGTCCCGGTTCACGAACAAGCAGGACAGACAATTTGTAACTTATGACCTTCTAAGTTACTCCAAACAAACGTCTCTTCTTTCTTGCGAGTATATTTTTAAAACGTAACGTGGGCAACATTTCTTGTCTGGAAGTTTCGCAATCTCGCTCAACTTTAAATGTGTGCTTTAGTCAAAGTTAAATACATTTACTAGGAGTGTATTATTTTTAAAAGGGGTATAAAGAAAACAATAACTGTCATTGATAAGTGTCTATTGTAGCGATATCTCAATATCTTAAAATCGTCGCAGACAACTTACCCCCATCCCCGACTGTGGCACGAATATAGACCACCGCACTGTGTCTTTCAGCAACAGAATACGCTGCACTAGTATGGAATGAGTCTTCAGACACGAAACACGTCCTTGATGGAGTAAATGGGACGTGCCTTATGTAAACCGTCGTATTGCGCAAACGTACATTATAAGATGCGTGACATTGGAAGTGGAAAGAAAAACCAGTGCTGCGATCAGAGACATCATCTTATTGAAAATGAACTAGAAAGAGAGCGATTGAAATCAAGGAAAAACTAAAAATCGTGTAGCCATTGGAACAGAACCCTGAGAGAAACAGTGCGAAAAATGTGCGTCAGAGGTATGGTGTATAATGAATGGAGGTTAAAGAAGAATTTGTCACAGGGCACAATATGTCCTACACCATGTGGAGAGCTCTAAACAGATCAGGAACGGGAGTGTTCAGGAATAGAAATGGAGAGACGACGATGTCTGCGAATGTGATGCCACAAGAGACACAGCAAATCTGTTTCAGAATGGAGGAATACTGTGCAATGGAAGTTCTGATGGTGACAAACGGAAGAGCATCCTTGGTAGCAGGTCGAACTCTCTGTGAGGTTCCCGGACACGGAAAGTAGGTCAGTATCATCATGACAAATGATTATGATACCGTTAACATGGGACTTATATCCCTAGCCTCAATTTTTCTGTAACCAAGACACGTTCGTATAAACGCAAAAACATTCTTTAGGTTCCAAACATATAGGTTTCTGTTGGGTGAGATGTAGGTTTCTGTTAGGTGACATAATATTCTGTTAGGTGAGATATAGGTTTCTGTTGGCTGAGATATAGGTTTCTGTTAGGTGAGATATAGGTTTTTGTTAGGTGAGATATATGTTTCTGTAAGGGAGATATAGTTTTCTGTTAGATGAGATATAGGTTTCTGTTAGGTGACATATAGTATTCTATTAGGTGAGATATATGTTTTTGTGATAAGAGATATATGTTTTTGTTAGATGAGATATAGGTTTATGATAGGTGAGTTAAATGTTTCTGATAGGTGAGATATAGGTGTCTCTAGTTTACGGACTAGGTGAAACCAATAGCAGACACTGCTGTCTAGTTGAGGTATTATAAATTTATTGTACTAGGTGACAGCTATCAAATGAGGTTGGCCAGTTTACTTCGTCGCTGTCTTTGTCTCTTTAGCAGCAGAGCAGGTACCCGTTGACAGCAAGGTTGATGGACGGTGCCAATATTGCTTAGTTAGTACAGAAATTATATATATATATATATATATATATATATATATATATATATATATAAAACAATTGACAACTGATAAATATATCACTGGACAATAACTGATAGTCTGAAACTCGTTAGTGGTATGTGTGTGGTCAACTCTGAGCAGAATTTCTTCAACTGTTCAATTTGTTTATCTTTGCATTAATAGCGAAGCTAGGCTCAGCAGTTTATAGAACTATTGTCGTTTGTCGTAAAATTGGACAGTTATGTTTAGTGTGTATTATTCTTGTGTCGAGTGATAAATATTTCTTGTCTCGAATGATTATAATTTCTTGTGTCGACTGATAATTATTTCTTGTGTAGATTGAAAATTATTTCTTGTGTCGACTGATAATTATTTTTTGTGTCGACTGATAATTATTTCTTGTGTGGGTTGAACATTATTTCTTGTGTCGACTGATAATTATTTCTTGTGTGGATTGATAATTATTTCTTGTGTGAATTTAAAATTATTTCTTGTGTCGAATTATATTTATTCCATGTATAGAGTTATAATTATTTCTTGTGTCGAGTAATAGCCATTTCTTGTTTCAAATCATAGCTATTTCGTGTGTTGATTAATAGGTATTTCTTTTGTTGAGAAATAATTTGTTCTTGTATCCAGTGCTAGTCATTACTTTTATCGAAAGATTGGTGTTTTATGTACCGAGTAATAACTAATTATGTTGTCAACTGATACATATTTATGTGCCCGAGTGATATATATTTCTGTTGTCTAGATATCTATGTTTCTGTTATCGATAGAGATATATTTGTGTTGTCGAGTGAATGGTACGACTTTTGGCGAGTGGTAGTTGTTTCTGTTGTGAGTGTTAGATATATCTTTTGTTGAATGATGGCTGTTTTTGTGTTGAGTGATAGTTGGTTCTGTTGAGTGATAGTTGTTTCCGCACGCGAGTTTTATATATTTCTTTTGTTTAATTATGGCTGCTTTTTGCGTTGAGTGAAAGTTGTTTCTGCTCGTCAGTTTTAAATATTTCTTTTGTTTAATGATGGTTGTTGTTTGTGTTGAGAGGTTGGTATTAATGTTATTGATCAACAGTTATTATTCCAATTTGAATTCCGTGCATTAAAAACCAATACAAATAATGAAGTTCATAGCGTGGCATAGAGCTACAATGGTTGTGTGTGTTCCAGAATTAACAAAAAAGAGTGAACTAATTGGTTAGGATTGTTATTTTTATTTATTTCACTTTCCGCTATTTTGTGCCGAAAATGGTCGTGGCCAATTGATGTAGTCTTTCTTAAGGCAAGTGTGTTGTAATCGTCGTTGTTAGTTCGTCTAGTTGTAGGATTTCTGGTATGCCACATAGTTTTGATTGAGTTCTGAAAGCAGATATTCTGGTGTTATAAGATGGCGGTAAAAGTTTATCATGTGGCATTCTTGTCAGGTGACCATTCCAACCAATGGTATATGTTGATATGCATTCAGCACAAATTCTAGTTATCTCCTTATTTCTAATATCACCCTTTACCACTTATCTCTTCTCGTGACACTCATTTCCTATATCAGACATTTCATTTAACATATAATCATTTTCTTCTACAGTGCTTTGAACAAGGACCAATCCTAACACTCGTAGCAAACAGTTCTTATATATTTTCTGTTTATCAACTGTGGTTTTGTCACGAAGCCAATGTTTGACAGTTCAAGAATGATACGTCACGACATTGACTTTCTTATATCTTGCTTCAACTACTTTCTCAACTCTTCTATTTTGCGTCAAGACGCATCCTTCTGTGCCTTTTTGACTTAACGTTTTTATACTGGCTTAGAAGACTATGCAGAGTCTGTATACAACCAGTTTCATTTTTACATTGACTTGATCTAAAACTATTCACATCCAATCTGATCTTGACTGCATTAATTGACCCAACCTCCATAATTTCATGTGGCAATGCGTTAAAAGCATTCACCATTCTCTGACAAAAAAAAATATTTCCTAGCATCTAATCTGGACCTTTTTTTAAATTAATCTGTGGATGTGCCTACTTGCTATTAAAGGCGACTGGATTTTGAAGGGAAAAAAACTTGTTATAGCCAAATTGTTCCTTTCCGTTGATTATTTGGTGAGCCTGTAAGTAAATCCTCTTGAATTCTTCTCTGTTCTCGATACTGCAGGCCTGTTTTTCTGAGTCTATCCTTATAAAAATAATTTCGGTATCAGTATTGACGATCTTTTTTGTATTCTGTTAAAGTTTTGTTTTGTTTACATGTGCGTTGGGTGGACATGGTAGTCTGCTAACCTTCATATTTTTCGCCTTCGATGGTTTATCTCCGTGATATTTCACGGAGGCAAGCTGTACCGCCTGATTCGTTACCATGTATCCAGTCAGTCCCTTTAAGCTCGTGTTGTTTTCATTACATATAGGAAAATCATGCATGTGTGTGTGTGTGTGTTTAGACGTTCTAAATAAGAACAAAACAGAGTTCAAGGACGATATACATACACTTAAAGTATTTCTAATACAACGAATAGTTTTAATGGACGCCCACAAAGGTGCTGAGAGGATATGGTGAAGAGTAGAGGTAAAAAGTTTTGTAATACTAGATGCATAAAAATATATCATTTGCACATATTTGCGTCTTTCTCTTCCTCTCTTTACGGAGCTCTCTCTTTCTCTCTCCTCAGCTTCTGATTTTAGTGCAAATCTTCGCATTAAAAAATACTCTTTAAATTCGACTTTGAAATTAATTCACGACTTATCCGCTGACAGTTGTGCAGATAAACATCAAAGTGGCAAATTTATCACGCAAATAAATACGACAGTTCAAGAAAACGTATCTCCTAGTTGCCGGTAAGAGCAGATAGAATCTTTCCGTATGTAGCATTCACCTGGTCTCTGAAGCGTTTATTGTGCCACTGGTAGTATGCATGCCACAGATGATTTTCCAATTAGTTGCAACTTTTTGTGCTTCCAGAAACCATTAGCTGTTTAATGAAAATGAGTTTACTTGGTGGATCTGTTGTAATCTGATTTTAGTGGCGTGTGGAGGGGGCGGTGGCTCAAAGAGAGGCGTGACGGTTGTGGAGAGATAAATATTTATATCTTGATATGATTTTTGATAAACCTAAGCTAGGGGATTTAACACTCCTTGACGGATGTTTTCGGTGTCATTTCTCAGATCTTTTTCTGCGTTTATTTCACATACAAACAATCATTATCACAAACGCACAGTCTACCTGTCACATTTTCGCTATCTCCTCGTCACACTCTGTCACACTTATGACAACACTCTCATTTAAATATATTCTACATATACAGTTTCTTTCTCTTGTTATCTCGCACATTAATTTTCAATTCATCTCGTGTATACTTTATCATCTTATACCGTCCTCTCTTTCGCTCGCATATGCACAAAAACGCTCACACCCTACCAAATTGTCATTATCTTTCCTTTACAAACTCTTAGTCGGTTTCCCTATGTCTTTCCTGTCTCTTTTTCCCTCTCTCAAATATTATGTCTCTTTTTCCTTCTCTCTCTCTCTCTCTCTCTCTCTCTCTCTATCTATCTATCTATCTATCTCTCTCACGTTCCCTTTTCTTTCTCTCCTCCATATTCTATCTAGATTTTCCTCTCTCTCACACGTTAAGTTTCATTTTCTTTCTCTCACATTACATTGTCTCATTTTCCACTTCTCTAACATACACTGTCTGATTTTCCTCTTCTCTCAAATACATTGTCTATTTTCCCCTTCTCTCACATACGTTGCCTCATTTTCCCCTTCTCTCACATACACTGTTTAATTTTCCCCTTCTCTCACTTACATTGTCTCATGTTTCCATAGAGCTCACATACATTGTCTCATTTTCATTATTTCACTGTCTCATTTTTACTATCTCTTTCATACATTGTCTCATTTTCCTCTTCTCTCACATACATTGTCTCATTTTCCCCTTCTCTCAGATACATTATCTCATTTTCCCCTTCTCTCACATATATTCTCATTTTCCCCTTCTTTCACATTCATTATCTCATTTTCCCCTTCTCTCACATACATTATCTCATTTTCCCCTTCTCTCACATATATTGTCTCATTTTCCCCTTCTCTCACATACATTATCTCATTTTCCCCTTCTCTCACATACATTATCTCATTTTCCTCTTCTCTCACATACATTGTCTCATTTTCCCCTTTTCTCACATACATTGCCTCATTTTCCCCTTCTCTCACATACACTGTTTCATTTTCCCCTTCTCTCACTTACATTGTCTAAAGTGTCCCTAGATCTCACATACATTGTCTCATTTTCATTATCCACATACATTGTCTCATTTTCCATTTCTTTCACATACATTGTCTCATTTTCCCCTTCTCTCACATACATTGTCTCATTTTCCCCTTCTCTCACATACATTGTCTCATTTTCCCCTTCTCTCACATACATTGTCTCATTTTCCTTATCTCTCACATACATTGCCTCATTTTCCCCTTCTTTCACATACATTGTCTCATTTCCCTATCTTTGACATACATTGTCTCATTTTCCCCTTCTCTGACATACATTGCCTCATTTTCCCATTCTCTGACATACATTGCCTCATTTTCCTCTTCTCTGACATACATTGTCTCATTTTCCCTTCTCTCACATACATTTTCTCATTGTCCCTATCTCTCACATACACTGTCTCATTTTCCCTATCTCTCACATACATTGTCTCATTTTCCCATTCTCTCACATACATTGTATCATTTTCCCTATCTCTCACATACACTGTCTCATTTTCCCCTTCTCTCACATATATATTGTCTCATTTTCCCCTTCTCTTTCCTACACCGTCTCATTTTCCCCTTCTCTCATGTATATTGTTTCATTTTCTCTATATCTCCCATACATTGTCTCATTTTCCCTTTCTCTCACATACACTGTCTCATTTTAATTCTCTCACATACATTGTCTCATGTTCCCTATCTCTCACATACATTGCCTCATTTTCCCCTTTCTCTGACATACATTGTCTCATTTTCCCCTTCTCTCATATACATTGTCTCATTTTCCCCTTTTCTCACATACACTGTTTAATTTTCCCCTTCTCTCACTTACATTGTCTCATGTTTCCCTAGATCTCACATACAATGTCTCATTTTCATTATTTCACATATATTGTCTCATTTTCCCCTTCTCTCACATACATTGCCTCATTTTCTCTATCTCTCACATACATTGTCTCATTTTCCCCTTCTCTCACATACAATGTCTAATTTTCTTCTTCTCTCACATACATTGTTTCATTTTCCCCTTTTCTCACATATATTGCCTCATTTTCCCCTTCTCTCACATACACTGTTTCGTTTTCCCCTTCTCTCACTTACTTTGTCTAATGTTTCCCTAGATCTCACATACATTGTCTCATTTTCATTATTCACATACATTGTCTCATTTTCCATTTCTTTCACATACACTATCTCATTTTCCCCTTCTCTCACATACATTGTCTCATTTTCCCCTTCTCTCACATACATTGTCTCATTTTCCCCTTCTCTGACATACATTGTCTCATTTTCCTTATCTCTCACATACATTGCCTCATTTTCCCCTTCTTTCACATACATTGTCTCATTTCCCTATCTCTGACATACATTGTCTCATTTTCTCCTTCTCTTTCATAAATTGCCTCATTTTCCCCTTCTCTGACATACATTGCCTCATTTTCTCTATCTCTCACATACATTGTCTCATTTTCCCCTTCTCTCACATACAATGTCTAATTTTCTTCTTCTCTCACATACATTGTCTCATTTTCCCCTTTTCTCACATACATTGCCTCATTTTCCCCTTCTCTCACATACACTGTTTCGTTTTCCCCTTCTCTCACTTACTTTGTCTAATGTTTCCCTAGATCTCACATACATTTTCTCATTTTCGATATTCACATACATTGTCTCATTTTCCCGTTCTCTCACATACATTATTTCATTTTCTCCTTTTCTCACATACATTGCCTCCTTTCCCCTTCTCTCACATACATTGTCTCATTTTTCCATTCTCTCACATACATTGTATCATGTTCCCTATCTCTCACATACACTGTCTCATTTTCCCCTTCTCTCACATATATATTGTCTCATTTTCCCCTTCTCTCACTTACACCGTCTAATTTTCCCCTTCTCTCATTTACATTGTCTCATTTTTCCCTAGATCTCACATACATTGTCTCATTTTCATTCTCTTACATACATTGTTTCATTTTCTTTATATCTCACATACATTGTCTCATTTTCCCTATCTCTCACATACATTGCCTCATTTTCCCCTTCTCTGACATACACTGTCTCATTTTAATTTTCTCACATACATTGTCTAAATTTTCCTATCTCTCACATACATTGCCTCATTTTCCCTATCTCTCACATACATTGCCTCATTTTCCCCTTCTCTGACATACATTGTCTCATTTTCCCCTTCTCTCACATACATTGTCTCATTTTCCCTATCTCTCACATACATTGTCTCATTTTCCCTATCTCTCACATACATTGTCTCATTTTCCCATTCTCTCACATACATTGTATCATTTTCCCTATCTCTCACATACACTGTCTCATTTTCCCCTTCTCTCACATATATATTGTCTCATTTTCCCCTTCTCTCACTTACACCGTCTCATTTTCCCCTTCTCTCATTTACATTGTCTCATTTTTCCCTAGATCTCACATACATTGTCTCATTTTCATTCTCTTACATACATTGTTTCATTTTCTTTATATCTCACATACATTGTCTCATTTTCCCTATCTCTCACATACACTGTCTCATTTTAATTTTCTCACATACATTGTCTCAATTTCCCTATCTCTCACATACATTGCCTCATTTTCCCCTTCTCTGACATACATTGTCTCATTTTCCCCTTCTCGCACATACATTGTCTCATTTTCCCATTCTCTCACATACATTGTATCATTTTCTCTCTATCTCTCACATACATTGTCTTATTTACCCTCTCTCTGTCACATACATTGTCTCATTCTCTGTCTCTCTTTCTCACACACATTGTCTCATTTACTCTGTCTCTCACACATATATTGTCTCAGTGTCACACTCTCTCTCTCACACATTGTCTCATTTACCCTCTTTCTCTCACATATATTGTCTCATTGTCTCTCTCTCTCACACACACATTGTCTCATTTACCCTCTCTCTCACATACAATGTCTCATTATCCCTCTATTTCACACACTTTGTCTCAATTTCTCCTCCTCTCACACACATTGTCTCAATTTCTCCTCCTCTCACATACAATGTCTTTTTTTACATCTCCCTCTCTCCCACATTAACTCTCATTCTTTTTCTCTCCATGTATTGATTTACATTATCTACTCTTTTATTTCTGTAAAGTTTATCTGTCCGTTGTGAGCGCTGGAAATTTGATTGATTGATTGAATCCGTGATGCCTGATAATGGCGCTGCGCTGGACGATATTAATAATTGTTAACACGTTTAAAAACCTTAACCACCATGTTACACACCGCTAATTGCACTATTTCTTGGGTATGAGAGGACGCTGTTTTACCAGAGCGTCTTTTCTGATCACTCCAGCAACTATTGTCCAGTCTTCTTTTACCTGATCGTCTTATCTCATCACTACAGCAACTAACTATTGTCTAGTTTTGTTTCACCAGAGTTCATTGTATCATTACTCCAGTAACTATTGTCTAGTTTTGTTTCACCAGAGTTCATTGTATCATTACTCCAGTAACTATTGTCTAGTTTTGTTTCACCAGAGTTCATTGTATCATTACTCCAGTAACTATTGTCTAGTCTTGTTTCACCTGAGCTCATTGTCTCATTACTCCAGTAACTATTGTCTAGTCTTGTTTCACCAGAGCTCATTGTCTCATTACTCCAGTAACTATTGTCTAGTCTTGTTTCACCTGAGCTCATTGTATCATTACTCCAGTAACTATTGTCTAGTCTTGTTTCACCAGAGTTCATTGTATCATTACTCCAGTAACTATTGTCTAGTTTTGTTTCACCAGAGTTCATTGTATCATTACTCCAGTAACTATTGTCTAGTCTTGTTTCACCTGAGCTCATTGTCTCATTACTCCAGTAACTATTGTCTAGTCTTGTTTCACCAGAGCTCATTGTCTCATTACTCCAGTAACTATTGTCTAGTCTTGTTTCACCTGAGTTCATTGTATCATTACTCCAGTAACTATTGTCTAGTTTTGTTTCACCAGAGTTCATTGTATCATTACTCCAGTAACTATTGTCTAGTTTTGTTTCACCAGAGTTCATTGTATCATTACTCCAGTAACTATTGTCTAGTCTTGTTTCACCTGAGCTCATTGTCTCATTACTCCAGTAACTATTGTCTAGTCTTGTTTCACCAGAGCTCATTGTCTCATTACTCCAGTAACTATTGTCTAGTCTTGTTTCACCTGAGCTCATTGTATCATTACTCCAGTAACTATTGTCTAGTCTTGTTTCACCAGAGTTCATTGTATCATTACTCCAGTAACTATTGTCTAGTTTTGTTTCACCAGAGTTCATTGTATCATTACTCCAGTAACTATTGTCTAGTCTTGTTTCACCTGAGCTCATTGTCTCATTACTCCAGTAACTATTGTCTAGTCTTGTTTCACCAGAGCTCATTGTCTCATTACTCCAGTAACTATTGTCTAGTCTTGTTTCACCTGAGTTCATTGTATCATTACTCCAGTAACTATTGTCTAGTCTTGTTTCAGCAGAGTTCATTGTATCATTACTCCAGTAACTATTGTCTAGTTTTGTTTCACCAGAGTTCATTGTATCATTACTCCAGTAACTATTGTCTAGTTTTGTTTCACCAGAGTTCATTGTATACTTACTCCAGTAACTATTGTCTAGTTTTGTTTCACTAGAGTTCATTGTATCATTACTCCAGTAACTATTGTCTAGTTTTGTTTCACTAGAGTTCATTGTATCATTACTCCAGTAACTATTGTCTAGTTTTGTTTCACCAGAGTTCATTGTATCATTACTCCAGTAACTATTGTCTAGATGTGACCCTGTGCCATTACAACTGCCAGTTTCACCTTTGTGACCCTCCAATTCTCACTCTTCCAGCTCATGTCAAAATGTATGTCTGTGCTACTAAGATCGTTTGCCTTACATGAGACGAATACCTCATCTGCGGTCTAGATGCCGCTCAGTTTGTGCTCCCTCTTAGGTACGCCTAGCTCCGTGGCTACTATTTAACCAGCAACTGTCGCTTGTAATCTCCATCTTGAACTTCTAGTCCAGAGATCCGACTGGTGATCTTATCCATCAATCTCAATACCGCTTCAAGAAATCCAAATTCTTATCTTATCAACGCCGGCAGTTAATTTCTCGCTCGACGAGAGTTTTGCCGCCTCGTTTTCCAGTGGCGCTATCTATGTTGCATGATCTTGTTTAGCTTGGAAAGTAATTGAAGCTCCTTTCAGCAAACTTGAAATGAAATATATGAAGCCAGAAACAACACCGCTTTGGTTTGTGAATACATACTCGTAGACAGACTACAATGTTGCCGTCAGTTCACCTACCCATCTTCCCTTATCTGTTCTCAACACTTCTGTTTTCCCATTGTTCTTCCCTCGGTACTTTCAGTTCTGGTAGCTCACGAAAATTAAAAACTATTTCATCTTAATTTATTTTAATAATTAAACTTTTAAACATCGACAACTTTATCTGTATCTTTTTTTTCTTCCACTTTGTTTTTCTTCTGCTGTTACTTGCCTTTATGATGTAAACCATCGTTTTAGTCCTTATCGCACTTTCAAATAAGAAAGCACGTATCTCTGTTGAACCTTCTTGAAGCGTATAGCCCCCACCGTAGTCGACCTTTTAGAAAAGCCTACACAGAAACGATGTGTGTGAATTGTTTCAATGATGGTAGCATGACAAGGATGCTAGCCGCACTCATAACCCTCTTTAGTCCTCATTAACGGTATGCTTAAAAAGTTGCAGCAGTCCAACTCTGTGTCCATGTGGACTGAAACGGGTCACACGATCATTTATTCACACATTTTGATTTGTCTAGTCTTTAAGCGCTCCTAGTTTAACCTACAGATTCATGTTTTAATGTATTTAGTCTTTAAGCGTGCCTAGTTTAACCTACAGATTCATGTTTTGATTTGTCTAGTCTTTAAGCGTTCCTAGTTTAACCTACAGATTCATGTTTTGATTTGTCTAGTCTTTAAGCGTTCCTAGTTTAACCTACCGATTCATGTTTTGATTTGTCTAGTCTTTAAGCGTTCATAGTTTAACCTACAGATTCATGTTTTGATTTATCTAGTCTTTAAGCGTTCCTAGTTTAACCTACAGATTCATGTTTTGATTTATCTAGTCTTTAAGCGTTCCTAGTTTAACCTACAGCTTCATGTTTTGATTTGTCTAGTCTTTAAGCGTGCCTAGTTTAACCGATAGATTTATATTTTGATTTGTCTCATTTAATTGTTTCTTTGTTTCTTTATTTACTGATTTGCATTTTTCGTAATTAATAATAATGAGTTGGTTTAGGCGTATAAGGCCCGCCGCTGCCTTCAACCAGTCACATTCATGGCTCACTGCTGCGACACAATTACAAGCATCGTCCAGAGCAAAAGGACAGGCTGCTTTCTGCTGAAGTCATACTCTGCGAAGACGACCGCTTCTGTACCTCCAGCCGGTTGGGAGAAGTCTTTTGGCGCTGAAGAAAGACCTGTGAAGTATCTTGTAAGCCAAGATTTCCTAGTCCAGCCGTATGACATGACCGAACAAGGAGACATGATTGCATCCATAAAGATATTTGTTTCCGCGTCTGTCGATCATTTTATAAGATTGAATCTTGCTGATTGTTTTGTTATACTTCGGAAATTTCTTGCATTTCAATATTGTTATCCGGTTTTCCGTGTTAGATCAGATTTAATTGTTGATTTATTTTTTAAATTGTGTTTATTTTTTATTTTGGTCGCCGAATCTCCTTAATAAATTCATGAATTTATATTGCAAGTTCAACGTCAGACAATGATAATAGGAAGATTAATGCTGAAACAACAGAACAATGGTGTTCGATAGACACAAAAATTAGCAGGTTTACATGAACAAAGCCAAGCCTTACAATTGGTATAATGTAAAGCAAAATGAAAAGAAAATTAGGTATACAAGAAAAAGAAGAAAATCCAAAATAGAACACACAGAGAAGAAAGATAGAGTGTTATTTTTGTTTCATTTTGTTAATAACTTCTGTATTTTATTGCCAGTTCCTGGCTTATTTCCTGTGTTATTCTTTGCTGTTATTTTTTTCCCTATTTTTCGCTAGTGATAAAACATTTTTTGGGAAACCAAAACGCTGAGAAATAGACAGCATTAAACAGCTCTTACACTTGCATAATGTCTGTTTATCTTATGCTTACCTGACTAAATCCTTGTTTACACAATAACTGCATGTTTATGACATTCTGAAAAACTGATCTGAAGAGGAAAACTGTAGACTGAATAATAATTATAAGAAAAAGAAAATACAACATAAGTATTCATGGAGAAGTTTTAAATAAATTCAAAAACAGAAAAGCCTATGAAAGAAATAATAGGTATAGTTTCAACATGCAATTTTCGGGAAAACATAAATATCTTTCATCTTATCACAGCTTCCTCTAAGCAGCAGGAGGCCTTGTCAAAAAGGTTTGCCTAAGTTTCCAAGAGGTCTTCAAAAGGCCCTATTGCTGTTGTAATTCTATCTCGTATTTCCTCTTGGCAACTGTCAAAAGAAGGAAACTTGCTTGGTACGGTCACATATCGAGACCAAAGGGTCTTGCAAATGCAATCCTCCACGGAAAGGTGCATGGCAGACGACGAAGAGGCCGTCCCAAAAAGAGATAGGAGGACAACATAAAAGAGTGAACCAATCTCCGACCAGAAGAGTCACAGGCAGCGGCATCTGACAGAGAAGGGTGGCGTGGTGTTGTGAGGATGTTTTCATGTGTGCCATAACGACCTCACCGGTTACGGGATAACCTGATCTGACCTGACCTGACCTGAAGTTTCCAATAGTTTGTGAGGCAAGAACGGGGTCAAACGGTTAAGATAACAGTTTATGGTGTTAATGTTTGCTGTTGTTGGCGATGAACGCGACTTTCTACCACAGACCGTGTTCTGTCGGTTATATTAGGATGTGTACTCTTTTGATAGGGGCTCAAGAGATGTCCTCGTAAGAGAAGAATTAATGTGTGTAATTGTGCAGTTAATATATGTTACCTGTAGTGTAATAGTGCAGCTTATACATGTTACCTGGTACTGTAATAGTGCAGCTAATACATCTTACCTGGTACTGTAATAGTGCAGCTAATACATCTTACCTGGTACTGTAATAGTGCAGCTAATACATCTTACCTGGTACTGTAATAGTGCAGCTAATACATCTAGCTATTACAGTCGACTGCACTAGTATTTAAAAATAATATATAATATATAATAGCAATATTATTTTTTGAAATACATAAATAAAACATGTCCGTAATCAGAAATACAGAACAATCTGTTTGATTACACATATACACATATGTCTAACTGTATTTGATTTGTCAGACAGCTGTAACATAACGTAAATGTAACGTCTTCATACTGGCTTATAAGACTCTGCATAGTCTGTATACAACCAGTTTTATTCACATGTCCTTGCTCTAAAAGCTTTACGCATCCAATGTATTCTTTAATGTATTAATTGTCCCTGCCTCGACTACTTCCTGTGGCAATGAATTCCAAGCATTCACCACTCTCTGGCTAAAAAATATTTCCTAATATCTAATCTGGACCTTTCTTTAGTTAATGTGTATCTATGCCCTCTTGTTCTTGTCATCATGTAGCATGGCCTTTGTAGAACGTCGCTCCAATCACAGTCTGTCTGAAAGAAACTCGTTCCCTTGTCAAAACACCAGCTTCCGCCACTGTCATACTCAGGCACTCCTGGATATCTTGGTACCATCGTCTTCTTGGTCTACCCCTTCCTCCTTTGCCTGGCACCATACATTCCATCACCGTTCTCTCAAGACCGTTGTGTCTCTTGATGTGACAAAAGTATTTGCATTTTCTAGCCAAAATGGAATTGATAAACTAGTTCTCCTCTATGCTCAACTCTTGCCGAATGTCTACATTTGTTCTTTTCTCTGTCCAGGGTATTCTGAGGATCTTTCTGTAAAATTTTGACTGGAAGGATTCGATTCTTTGTCTAGAAGTTTTGGTAATCGTCCATGCTTCACAGCCATAAGCTGCCATAGGAAAAACACAGGCTCTCAAAACTTTTACTTTTATCGTTTTGTTGGTGCCCTGCCATAATTTCTTCAGGCTGTTCAGTCTCTGCATTGCCATAGCTAGTCTTCTTATGATTTCTTTAAAGCAGTCACCATTTTTGTCAATTCTGGAGCCCAGATATTCAAAATGTGTAACCTGATCTATGTCCTCACTACCCACTGTAAATTTATGCTGACATTGTGTTTTATCGGTGGTCATTATCTTTGTTTTGTTAATGAACAGATTTTGATCTTTACTATGTCCATTAACGGCTGAAAGTAGCTGCTCTAGCCCTTCCGCACTTCTTGATACACTGTGTCATCTGCGTATCGTAACTCTGGAATCTCGTACCCCCCAATCGTAAATGGGTCGAAACTTTCAATGTTCTCATCTTCTCGTACATGTCTCATTATACATTCCGCATATATGTTGTACAGATAAGGTGAGAGGATACATCCCTGTCGGACTCCCTTTTGAACTGGAAACCAATCTGATGTTTGCCCAGATACTCGGACAGCGGCTTGTTGATCTTGGTATAATGTTTCAATGAGATGGACTATATGCAAAGGAAACCCCATTTCCTTCATGATTCTCCACATATTTTGATGTTTTACCGTGTCGAAGGCCTTAGTGTAATCAATGAAACATGTGTACAGGTCTACATTAAACTCTCTACATTTTTCATAGATATTCCTTAAATTAAATATGTGGTCCCGGGTCCCTCTGTCTTTCCTAAAACCTGCATGGACTACGTGACTTTCAGATTCAAACCTCAGAGCGGAGGCAGAGGCACTGAGGGCGGCAGTGGAAGAAATGGTGACACATAAAGAAAATGAAAGCCATACAGTCCCGCTTACAGATGCTCTGGCCGTAGTCACAGCGCTAAAAATCCAGAAAAACACTGAGCTTAATGACTTAAGAGCAGTACTCTGTCAACTATGCCAGCAGTCCGCACCAAAAAGGGTAGTGGTACAGTGGGTCCCATCACACTGCAACATCCAAGGCAACGAGGAGGCAGACAGACTGGCAAAAGAAGGTGCAAGACTACCACAAACAGATACTAGTATGACGTACGAAGAGTCAAAACGGCTTATTAAAGCCAGATACATGACCAAATGGGAAACTTAACATACCGGCTACACCAAAAACGATGTCTATTACCAGTTGAACAGAAGAGAGCAGGTCGTTGTCTTCAGACTTCGCACTGAGCTATGAACGACGAAACCCCGTCAAATAAACAGATTACTATCAAGCAGGGCGAGAACTTGATCACAGGTAAGAGAGCCGCAAACGCCTTTGTCGATCACTATGCCAGAGCAAACCACATCGAGGTCCCTGCAGATAAGCATACAGACATTAGCGAAGAGCTAAAGGGACACGAAAACACAAATACGGCTCCTGAAGAGCACATGATGGCAAAACTAACAATGCGCGAAATGGAAGAGGCTATGAGAACACTAAAGAAAAGGAAATCTCCCGGAAAAGACGGGATAACAAACGAAATGCTGATGGGGCTGGGCCAAACAGCACAGAAGAAACTGCTATCGGTCCTGAACCAAAGCTGGAAAAGGGGAATTGTACCACATGGAAAGGCATGGAAAGATGCAATACTGGTACCAGTACCAAAAACAGGAAAGGACAAAACAGATCCAAATGGATACAGGCCCATAAGCCTACTGAGCTGTGTCGGCAAGCTGATGGAACGGATGATAAACACCAGACTGATGTGGCATCTGGAAGAAAAACGAATACTAATTCCACAGCAAGCCGGCTTTAGACAGCACAGATCCACTGAGGACCAGGTCATCCTCATAGCCCAGGAGATAGAAGATGCCTACCAGGCACAGAAACACACAGTAGCTGTTTGGGTGGATCTGGAAAAGGCATTTGACAAAGTCTGGAAGGATGGACTTAGAGTCAAACTAAGAAGAAGTGATGTCTGTGGGAAGATGTACAAGTGGATCAACCACTATCTCAAACAAAGAACGGCCAGAGTCCAAGTACAAGGGCAGATGAGCAAAAAGGTGACACTCGAGCAGGGAGTACCCCAAGGGGGAGTATTGTCACCCACACTCTTCCTGGCATATATAAACGATATTACAGAGAATATACCAAGAAGAGTCCATAGCTCAATGTTTGCAGACGATCTGGCTATGTGGACCTCTGAAAAGAATCTCACCATAGCAAGAAATCGGATGCAGACGGCCCTAACATCGCTGGAAGAGTGGGCGAACTCATGGCTGGTCAAAATAAACGAGGAGAAAACCACATGCACAATATTCTCGCTTTCATTAAAACCCCAAAGTACCAAATGAAGTCTAAATGGCAAAATCCTGCAGCCAAACGACAACCCAACCTATCTGGGAGTCACATTTGATCGGCGCATGACATGGAAAAGTCAGATTGAGAGAAACCGAATGAAAGCCAGAGAAAGAATGGCGATCATGAGGAAACTTGCTGGCACAAGCTGGGGAGCAGACGAAGGCATACTAAAGAAACTGTATACTGGAAGAGTGAGATCAGTTCTCGAGTATGGCATTGCGGCATGGACAACAGCAGCGAAGGCGAACTTCGATAAAGTTAACAAACTTCAAAACCAAGCCATGAGAATTATAACAGGTGGCATGAAGTCAACGCCAATTGTAGAACTTGAAAAGATTACAAAACTGCAATCCATGACCGATTGAAGAGACTGCAGAGCCCAGCTGCAGTCAGAGAAACTCCGAAGACTGACGGACCATCCAATGCACCAGAGACTAAACAATTTGGGAAATGGGAAACTAAAGCGAAGAAACTTTGCAGAAATAGCCAAAGCAAAGATGCACGAAGATCCCATAAACGCACTAACAACACCAAAACCCATCACTACTGTACGAAAACCTACCTGGAGGCAGGATATATTCCCAGAGGTGGTAGAAAATATACCAGGTATTGCAAACAAAAACTGCCAGACTGAAAAAGAAAGGAGAGATACTACCTTAAGCTTCATAACGAAAAGCTACCCAAGCATGGACTGGACCCATGAATACACCGACGGTTCTGTAACAGACACTACACAGAACGGAGGGGCAGGAGCATTCCTGAACCTACCAAATGGCAGAAAAATAACACTGTCATTCGCTACTGGTAAGTACACATGCAATTTCAGAGCGGAGGCAGAGGCACTGAGGGCGGCAGTGGAAGAAATGGTGACACACAGTGAAAATGAGAGCCATATAGTCCTGCTGACAGATGCTCTCGCCGTAGTCACCGCGCTAAAAAGCCAGAAAAACACTGAGCTTAATGACTTAAGAGCAGCACTCTGCAAACTGTGCCAGCAGTCCGCACCAAAAAGGGTAGTGGTACAGTGGGTTCCGTCACACTGCAACATCCATGGCAACGAGGAGGCAGACAGACTGGCAAAAGAAGGTGCAAGACTACCACAAACAGATACCAGTATGACGTACGAAGAGTCAAAACGGCTTATCAAAACCAGATACATGACCAAATGGGAAACCGAACATGCTGGTTACACCAAAAACGATGCCTATTACCAGTTGAACCGAAAAGAGCAGGTCGTTGTCTTCAGACTTCGCACTGGCCACAATAGACTGAGGTACCACCTATTCAACAAATTGAAGATAGGGTGTACCGACGAATGCCCGTGCGGTACTGGTAAAATGACCGCTGAACATCTGCTGCAGAACTGCCCGACATACGAGCATCAGAGAGAGCAGATGTGGCCATTACCAGTGGAACTGCAAGACAAGCTCTATGGCAGTGGCGAGAGCCTCAGGATGACCGCCACTTTTTTCGAAAAAATAATGGTTACTGTCTGACTGCGTACGAAGAAGAAGAAGAAGACTTCGCACTGGCCACAATAGACTGAGGTAACACCTATTCAACAAATTAAAGATAGGCGGTACCGACGAATGCCCGTGTGGTACCGGGAAAATGACCGCTGAGCATCTGCTGCAGAACTGCCCGACATACGAGGATTAGAGAGAGCAGATGTGGCCATCACCAGTGGCAACACAAGACAAGCTCTATGGCAGTGTCGACAGCCTCAGGATGACCGCCACTTTTTTCGAAAAAATAATGGTTACTGCATGACTGCGTACGATGAAGAAGAAGAAGAAGAAGAAGATTCAAACCTTTTCTCTATCTTTCTTAATAGGATTCGCAAGAGTATATTGCTAGCATGCCTGATCAGTGCGATAGTTCGGTAGTTCGTGCACAGCTTCAGGTTGCCTTTTTTGGGGAGGGGAATATAAATTGATTTCTTCCATGCTTCTGGCCACTCTGCACTGTGCCATATCTGTTTACACATGTTGTGATAGACTCGAGCACATGCCTCTCCTCCTACTTGTATTAGCTCTGCTGAGATATCATCGCATCCTGGGGACTTTCCCTTTTTCTTGTTCTTGTATGTGATTATATTTTGAAAAATGTGTTATAATCCAATTTATATTTTCCTTTGATTATCATATAAACCTGTATTAAGTCACACTGTATGCAGGTTTTTCTTGAGTCTTTCTTCACAACTGTAATTCTCGAATCTCAATATCAGCTTTGTCGCTTTTATTTGTATCCTTTCCAGCATGTTTATATCTCTTCTATGATAAGGACTCCACACCTATACACAGTACTCCAATCTACTTCTAATTAATGTTTTTTTACAGTTCGACAATCACCTTTTCCTATATTTAATATTTCTGTTTATCATCATCGCACTTGCCTTTTTTACTGCTAAATGGACTTGCTCACTCACTTTACCTGTATGATCTATTATAACTCATCGATCCTTTCATTTTCTTTCTTTCTAATATTGTTCTCGCTCATTCAGTAATTGTGTTCCATAGTGGATCTAGCCATGTGGATGACTGTTCATTTATCTACATTACTTGCAAGCACACTTTTAACACACAACAATGTCTCTTTATCCCTCTCTTTCTCTCTCAATCCTTCTACTTGGAGTTAATAGTGTACCTGAGAACTAACAATCTAGTTATTAGCTATTTAGATTAACTTCTATATGTGCACGTTGTTGTTTTTATCGTTTTTTAGTAACTATTTGATCGAGTCAAGAAAAACAAATTATGGAAAAGTCCTGAAGACTATAGAGTAAGTTGGCTGCATCTGGACAACTTATGAGCCGTATGTAAAAATAATCAAAGCACTGTGAGAATAACATACTGACATTCACACTGACTTGAAGTTACCACTGATGTTCGCTAGGGATGTATACTATCCTCTCCTTTGATCATCATTTATAAGGAGAATTAAAGTCAACTGTATGGATCGGATATTAAGACTGAGAAACCGAAAACCACCAAAATTAGAAAGTAGACTCGACTTCTACAGTCAACAGGTTCACTTATCTGGGGTCTGCAATCAGCAACACTCTCTCGCTCGAAAGCGAGATAGATAGTAGGCTTGGCAGGGCAAGTACCGTCATGGCCCTCCTGACGAAGAGAGTCTGGGAGAACACTGCGCTGTCTCCCTACACCAAGATCCGGGTCCATCAGACCTGCCTTCTTGGCACTCTCATTTAAGGAAGCAAGACTTGGAGTACATACACTAAACAGGAACGGCGGCTCAACACTGTATATTGGGGATTGGGTGGCAAGAGAGATAGTCACATAATACGGTCTTATAGAGAGCAAACACTCACAGCATGTACTCGATATTGAGCCAACGACGTCTACGGGGGTTGGGACATGGAAGACTAGAGGCTGCCAAAGGATATCCTTTATGGACAGCTAGCCTTTGGAGTTAGAAGAATCGGACTTCCCACACTGCGATTTAAGGACGTATGCAAGAGGGACATGAAGTCATGTGACATCCCATCCGAGGGATGTGAAGAAATTGCTCAGGATCGAGCTATCTGGAGACAGTCAGTTGGAGGGGAAATAGTGGCTGCTGACGCTCGTAGAGGTCTTCTGGCTGCAGAGAAAAGAGAAAGACTGACGAGATAAAGGAACAGCCAGGCAAGCCAGCCTCTTCAGTATGGTTGTACGATCTGTGGCAGGAACTGTCACTAGCGGATCGGCCTTCACAGCCACAGCAGACAGTGTCGAAATACAAGAGACAGAGCTGGACAAAAATTACAGGGCGCCACGCGCATGGTCTATAGAGACTGAGACGCCTGTGGTGATGATTCATTAAGCAATATTAAAAGCAACCTCACTGAATTGGACATCATTTTAATATGTTTACGATACACAGTTGTACTGT
This sequence comes from Ariolimax columbianus, assembly GCA_036924085.1. NCBI lineage: Eukaryota > Metazoa > Mollusca > Gastropoda > Stylommatophora > Arionidae > Ariolimax > Ariolimax columbianus. The sequence continues at coordinate 122,870,792 of JAVGWX010000003.1, read as the reverse complement.
TTGAAAAATAGATGTTCTTACCTTCAAATTCAATGAGCAAAAACAAGTTCTTGATTTTCTCGTGCGCCAATTACACTTTATCAAGTACGGAAAAAAACCAAGGTCATTCATGCAAAAATTCAGATATAGGCGTATCATTGTATTATAGTTTGTGGGGTTGTAATTGTGACATGTAGTTGCTTTTTTCAAAAATTACATTGATATCGATTTCAAATCGAGTTTGAAGTGTACATTTATAACAATGCAGAAATTTACCGTTTTACTATTCCCGTTTTTCCGCAGGGAATCTAAGATGGGTCATTTATATTGCGATAATCATGACCCAAAGAAAAGAACACAATTAGTGCCCGGTCTGGATAAATCTTCTTTTTACAGTTGAATTGGACAGGACAGAGTATACTCATATCAAGCAAGGTCTAGGGGGACGGCGTGGGCTAGTGGTTAAGTGACATGGCTCACACGTTGAGGGTGCTGGCTTCACTCCCCATCACAGCACCGTCCGTTATCCCGGTAAAGCAAACCCTACAAAAATTCAGGAGGAAGCAGACCCTTATATAACATGAATGCCGACGTAGGATGCACTGGACCGTCAGGCGCAAAAATAAAATCATAATGCCACGCACACCGCCTTGTAGAATAGAGAAATAAGACGAACACCAAAAAATATTTTAAACAATTTTTTTGAAAATGTAAAGCAAGGTAGGGAAAGGAAATTTCACGATTTCGAGTATAGATGTCATAAAACGGGAGATTTAAAAACTGTTGACAAAAAAAAAAAAAAACGTGTTACTCTTCGGAAACCAAAATTAACATTACAATCCGACTGCAGTATTGAAATTTCCAAAAGTACTCTTTGGAAAATTGCAAGAGCCGCCGGCTTTACATTCAGGAAAACTTCAGGTGGCAGGAATATTATATGTGAAAAGCCACATTTTATTTCTTCCAGAAGCAAATACCTGAGACAGGATACGTGAACGGCGTAGGCAAAGCTATGCTATTGTATACTTGGACAAATCCTGGATCAATGCTCACTACACATATGGTATTGAATGACAATCAGTTGACGGTGAACAGAAAAGGGCAGTGCATTATACTAATGTATGCCAGAAGCAGTGAAAAAGAACTTGTCTATGACGCTGAACTTATTTTTCAAACAGAAAGTACCGGCGGTAGAGATCACCACACTGAAATGAATGAACACATTTTTTTAAGCACTGACTGACGAATGATCTGCTTACAATTCTGGATAGACCGTTATGGATAATACATCCTATCACAAACCAGTATCAGAGGAAGACAAAGTATCAGTTGCATCAAATGCAAAAGCTCAAATTAGGACATGGCTAGTTAATAAACAAGTTAATTTTGACGACACGTATTTGAAGCCCGAGTTGTTACAGCTTGTGATGAAGACAAATAAGACAAAGGTGTATTATATTGACACAATCATTGAAGAGTATGGCCACACTTCTCTGCGACTACCTGCAAATCATGCTCATCTAAACCATATACAGTTTGTAGGGCGAAAGTGAAAGGACAAGTTGTCGAACATAACAGGACATTAACAATGTGTGATGATGAAGTGCTGACACGTGAGCACCTTTAAAAATAGACATTCAGTTCTGGAAGAAGTGCGTTGAACATTTGCTTTGGGAAGAAAAACAGTACTCCCAACGGGATGGATTACAATGTGTCCCGCCAGTAACAATTATCAACCTTTTTATCTCTCCAGATTCGGATTGATTCAAATCATCTTTTGTGGACATACTGATTAGGAGGCTTGGACGAATTAGCCTATGTTTATCAAAACAATTAAGTGTACATACAATGACAATAAATACATTTCAATATTCAATCGCTTTCAGCAAAATAAAATTAACTCAACAGTTGATAAAATCTTGGGAGTCTAATGGTGACAGAAGGGCTATACTAACTGTTGCATATTGGTGCCATATTTATTATTAGGAAACACAAACAATATCAAGATCTATTAAGACATTAACGAAATACACCTTTGAACAAAATACGACGAAAATTAAAGCTGTAGATTGTAAATTCTTAAAATGCAATGCAATTTCTTTGCAATGGATCTAAAAGATCAAAGGAATTCGCCGATGTACTAAATAATATAAATATTTTAGCGTCATGAATGTTACAAAGCTGCATACGAAAAATTATCTAGATATGACATGTAGTTTTTTTTAGAAAATTGCTTCGGACCTTGTTCATGAATTAAATTAAGGACTGTACCAAAATGATCTCCCTTGGCAGATGATTTGAGAGTTATGAATCCAGAGGAAGACGTTTTTTACAAGTATCGAAATGCCTACAATTAACAATTCCGGAAAGATAATTTCAAAATAAACACAGTTAAAACAGGAAGATTTAAATTTAGCAGAACAGAAAAGCAAATCCGAATCTAGCTGTGAAATATACAACGTCAAGTTAGATAATTATTATATCTTTGAATCTTACTGACCGACGATGGCAGAATCAAGAACAAAAAGGGCCTTTGCGGTAACACAGCAAGAACTACCATTACACAAATATTCAAACATTTCAATGAGACAATAAGTCAAATGAGGCACAATATATTCATGCCAACTCTTTGTTAACCATGCCAGATATGACCCTGGTCAATGCACAAGAAGAAAAATCACATGTGAAATGAGATGCTTGTGAAAAAGCTGACAGCGTCAGTAGAAAATACAGAATGAAAAATGAGGAAATCCACAAAAATGATCAATGCCATACATAATATATACAGACAGCTATGGAATTATGAAGTGGTCTGTTTAGGTGGAACCATACAGACAGACAGTCAGGCAATTATGAAATGTTCTGATTAGATGAAACCATACAGACAGTCAGAGTGTTCTGATTAGATGAAGCCATATAGACAAAGCATCGTTTTGTATTTGTCTTGGTGAGGTCAGTGATTCGTTACCTATATATTGTATTGGTGAGGTCAGTAATTCGTTACCTATATGTTGTCTTGGTGAGGTCAGTGATTCGTTACCTATATATTGTCTTGGTGAGGTCAGTGATACGTTACCTATATGTTGTCTTGGTGAGGTCAGTGATACGTTACCTATATGTTGTCTTGGTGAGGTCAGTAATTCGTTACCTATATGTTGTTTTGGTGAAGTCAGTGATACGTTACCTATATGTTGTCTTGGTGAGGTCAATGATACGTTACCTATATGTTGTCTTGGTGAGGTCAGTGATACGTTACCTATATGTTGTTTTGGTGAGGTCAGTGATTCGTTACCTATATGTTGTCTTCGTGAGGTCAGTGATACGTTACCTATATGTTGTCTTGGTGAGGTCAGTGATTCGTTACCTATATGTTGTCTTGGTGAGGTCAGTGATTCGTTACCTATATTTTGTATTGGTGAGGTCAGTGATTCGTTACCTATATGTGTTTTTATTCATATTTGTTAACTATATTCATTCATTCTGATTGGTCAATGCTCATTTCTATTTTACTTGTATTATTTACTACTGTCGAGACTTTTCACCTGCAACTTTGGGAAACTGAAACGCTAGACCGGTTAGGCACATCACGCTGATCAAGACATCGTGTCAGAGTCAGACGCGTCGTGCTGACAAATACATGGCGTCAGAGTCAAGCGTAATGTACTGACCAACAATATATTGTTTACAAGGCTGTCTGGCTGAGATGTGTATCGACGTGATCCCTGTAGTAGTAATCTTCACAAAGATTAAGTCAAGTATAGTACCACAGCTTGGAGGACTCCAGCCCACCTTCATCAGCACGCTCGGGATGTGAGGAAAGTTACTACAACCCACCACTTAACGCCGTTTTCAAGGGCACAAAACAGTAAAATCGTCATGAGGGTTCAACAACAACCTGACATACCCTTATTGCTGTGTAGATCTAGTATCCACATAATGGTGGTACTGCGACCGTTTGGTGTATGTATGTATTTAACTTAATTTAATTTAACGTCTTTATACTGGTTTATAAGACTCTGCATAGTCTGCCTTCAACCAGTTTCATTTACGTTACCTTGCATTAAAAGCTATGGGCATCCAATTTATTCTTAAATGCAATAATTGTCCCTGCCTCTACTACCTCCCGTGACAATGCATTCCAAGCATTCACCACTTACTGACTTTAAAAAATATTTCCTTATATCTAATCTGGACCACTCTTTAATTAATTTGTAGCTATGCCCTCTTGTTATAGTCTTATGTATCCGTTCCTCTGGTCATCTTATAAACCTGTATCAAATCACCTCGAATTTTTCTCGTTAGTTTAAATATTTCTTCCACGATGTCAGACCAATCTCGTCCATCTGTTATATTGAGTGATTGAACTGATGGAAGTGAGTCTGTGAATATAGTGGCTTTAGGACACGGTTTTTTGCCAGTTTTGGTACTATTTCTTGTGTTGTTATTTTTGTTTTTGAATTTTTTAAATTGACGTGAATTCAGATGTGAAGATTAGTGTGGAGTCTGAGATCTGGTCAATTTTGTAATATCATTTTCTTTTATTAATCTTAAGGCTGCTCATAGTCGGTCCGTCTTCTACAGACGGACGCCTCTTGTAAGCACACGTCGCTGCAGTCTAGAGGACATTGGTTCAAAACTTAGGCGCTGTTTTGTTTGTTCCTTACCAGAGTGAAATCTAGCCTACACACTGTGCGGTGTCTACATGGGCAGGCTGAAATTATTCCTGTGTCTTATGAACGCCCCCCCCCCCCCCACTTCCCAATCCATCACCGGAGTGGTACTTGGGGTGAAACGAATAAGCCAACTGTAACATGTAAAACGATTCGCAACAATCGATTAATTAGAGTTGTTCATGGGACTAGCAAACTTCATCATATAAAACCATTGCTTTCGAAACAACCACTGCAATTGTTCAAAAATAGACTGCCCGACAGGGACCAGCCGTAGTGGTCGCCCTTTGCTTTTCTTGCATCAAATAGGCCAATCATACAATCAATCAGTCATCAATCCACGTGACCTACAGGCAATCACACCACAATAGTTTCAACTAAAATCCCTTTTGATCATCTACAATTATCATTGTAGATATTTGGAAAGCTGAAGATCAGAATAGTTTTTATAACGTTTACTTGCAGTACATATATGCTATAGGTCACCATTCGAAAACAATAATACCTCTATTTTACTTCACATAGATGCTATAGGTCACCATTCGAAAACAATAATACCTCTATTTTACTTAACATAGATGCTATAGGTCACCATTTGAAAACAATAATACCTCTATTTTACTTCACATAGATGCTATAGGTCACCATTCGAAAACAATAATACCTCTATTTTACTTCACATAGATGATATAGGTCACCATTCGAAGACAATAATACCTCTATTTTACTTCACATAGATGCTATAGGTCACCCTTCGAAAACAATAATACCTCTATTTTACTTCACATAGATTCTATACATCATCATTTAAAGACAAGAAAATTTATATTTTACTTCACATAGATTCTATAGGTCACCATTCAAAGACAAGAAAATCTCTATTTTACATCACATTGATTAAATAGATCGTCATTAAAGACAAGAAGACCTCCATTTTACATCACATACGTTTTATAGGTCGCCATTAAAATACAAAAAGATATGTATTTTACATCACATAAATGACCAGTGAAACACAAGAATACCTTTATTCTACATCACCTGGAAGCTAGAAGGCACAAGTAAAATACGAGAAGACCTATATTTTACATCACATAGATCCAAAAAGGCTCCAGTAAGACACAAGATGTCCTCTATTATACATCACATCGATTTTATAAGACATCAGTAAAACACAAGAAGACCTCTATTTTACATTATATTGACCTTAGAAGTCACCAGTAAAAGAAAAGAAGGCTCTACACCCTATGGTAGATTGACGTGAACTATTCCAGCCAAGAACGTAATTATAATTATATTCATTCACCGTTGGTCTTAAATTGTAAGCATTTCTTGTTAATATTAATTGCCAATGTTTCCACGTGCAATGTCATACAATAATATCTTTCAATAACGTCATCACCAACACGCTTCAGTGTTCCATATAAGGTAAACAAGGAAACACGCTCTCAATCAAATATTTCTTCTGGGATCAATATGCTGATCAGCGCATGAGCTGCAGTGGTCAGCGACCTATAGCTGATTGCTAGCGTCAGGGCCAGCGAACCAGAGCTGACAAGCCCCTTCTACACCTCCACGCGGTGATCCTGGATAACAGACTGCAGCAGGGCAGACTGGCTAAGGAGAAGGGATCAAAGAGGGAATGCTTACCCGGTACTTAAAAAATGCTTGCTGAAATCGGACGTGTTGGACCGAAAGGTGCAAATATTCGTAGCCAAACTGTAAACTACGACACAACGCATTACGTTCTCTAGACTACATTCTGTTACTTAAGCCCCTTCAGGGTTTGGTTGCGGGAGATTGAGAACGAACGAAGCCAAGTCAAGCAAAATATGTACTCTAATGGCTCGCACATTTCGCATCTGGTTTCATCGTTCTAAGACAAAGTACTTATCACAAATATTTACTCATTGGTTCCTTTCATTATCTAAACGTTTGATAAAACAACTGCTTTTCCTTTATTTTGTTGGGGTCTTTTTTGGCGGGAAAGAAATATTTCTGAGCACTTCTCATCAGTGTCATTAAAACATTTGTTCATTCTCTTACGAGCACTGGCTGACGTCAATATTTCATGCCTGTTATAAACACGAAACTAATTTTCCCGTTAAGTGAAATTGCAGTTGTCGTGGTCTCAACTTAATACAAAAAACTAGAAGCTCACATTTCGTTTGATTTATATAGTTGCAGCTGAAAAAAAAGGAAAGGTCAATGTTTTTTCTTATCGGCAAACTCCTTGTTTCCGTTAAATATCGTCTCTTATCAAATCCCCCAAGGTGTTCACGAGTTACGCTCCTTGAGAGATCCACTTGGTTTGTGAATCAGGAGAGGAGCCAACCCGCAGCCCAGTAGCGTCCATGCGTTCAATGAGCTGCTGATGTTGATCTCACTTGCAATTTCTGGCCAAAAAATCATGTCAATTAATGTCAAAGACTCCTGGATTTGGGCGCAGTATCAAGCAGTGTTATCTTTCTTTGACGGCAGCTGATTTGAGAACCAGAGACTTGAGCTTTCCATCTATTTCTGTGTCGTCGAGCCTGTCTACTAGAGCTCATTTAGACTTTCTCAATTTGTGATCAGTCGTTCACTGACAAAAACAAAACAATGAGAAAACAAAAACACGGAAAGCAAAATGTATTCCACTTGCTTTTTATTACCGGCGAGTTGATCTCCTTAGGAAAGCTAAACTCGAGTGCCACGGCTGGTTTTCTGAGACGAGCAACAAGGCTAGATTGTGGCTAGATAAATACAGATAATCTGTGTATACACAAGGGGAAGTTATTGCGAATCGATCATCATTGTGGGATCGTGGGTGGCAGAAGAGATGGTGGAAGTAGATATGACAGGCGTTCACTGTTAAGTATTTGTAGATAACTGCGTCCACGAGCAACAAAAGAAATGTTCCATTTGAAGGTGTAAGTGAACCAATGGCAACATTCCTGGGGTACCTCGTTTACGACAAACTAAATTACTGTCGTGTTTAACAGGTCTGCCTTCCACACGTTTCTGGCCTAATTTAGCCTGCAAATTTTGTTAAAGAATATCCTGAGCCCCTAAGACTACATACACGAATTACCTAGACAGAATGAGGGTGTTTGCGATTTGATCAACACATTCTTGGACTGGTGTCACTTTGTTGTTTCTTCAGGTTGGCGTCGTTTTAATTATCTTGATCTTATTTGTACTGTAGTCATTAATTGTATGTCGAATATCATTTGTTACTCATTAAACAGCATTTATCTAGAAATATATCTATATCTATGAATTAATATGTATAGCTGTATAGCTATCTGCATTTATATCCATTTCTAAATATATGCGATACTCAAATACGAAGCCAGAGAGCTAACCCCTGCGCCTACGCTGCTCCATATATATATATATATATATATATATATATATATATATATATATATATATATATATATATATATATATATATATATATATATATATAAACGAGGGGCATTCAAATCAAACTGGGTCTTTTGTTCTAGGTTTACCTGAATGGGTTCTGGCGTGCTGGAACAACTGTCATTAGTTAGTAACACTTTTGTCCTACATATAGTCCACTTACCATGGGTCAGTCACGTGACATTAAATTAAAACAATGGCGGACAACACTTTTAGTGCTTGCATGTCACGGCGTGTTGTGATGAAGTTTCTTGTGAAAAAAGGCGCGGAAACTCCGAAAATCTACAGAAGACTGCAATAACAATACGGTTATGAGACACTCAGTCACAGTAAAACATTTGAATGGTGTAAACGTTTTAGGGAAGATCGTACATCCGTGATTGATGAACCTAGCGTGGTGGCAGTCAATACATCACAGCAATTCCTGTGAATATCAAGATTGTGGAACACCTTATTCTGGAAAATCGACGCATAACCTGTCGCAAAATTGTACAAGAGGTAAGTCTTTCTCTAGGTACGGTAAACACTATTAGAAATGAACATTTATTTATTTTCAGAAGTTTTGTGCACGTTGGGTGCCAAGCATTTCAATACTAATGACGACGGGAAACAGGCATGTCCTGGATTGGTTCAGACATACTGACAACTCTTTTTATATGGTAAGTCTTTCTCTGGGTACGGTAAACATTACTATTGATGAACATTTGTATTTTCGAAAATTTAGTGCACGTTGGGTGCCAAGTATTTTAGTACTGGCGTGGAAGTTAAACAGACATGTCCAGGATTGGCTCAAACATGCTGACAAATCTTTTTATGCCGAAGGTTTCCAAGCATTACTTAAACGCTGGGATAAGTGCATAAAAGCGGCAAAAGATTACATAAAAAATCAATGGCATTTTGACTACTTGATAAAAAGAGAATTTCTTAGACAAAAAGGTCCCGGTTTTGAGTACATATGTGTATGTGTATGTATGTGTGTGTGTGTGTGTATGTGTGTGTGTGTGTGTGTGTATGTGTGTGTGTGTGTGTGTCTAAAATCAATCATCCCTCGGCTTTCAGCGAGCAAACCGTAGCCCCAATGCCACAAGTCCTCCAAGCATTGATGAGAAAGCAAACATCCAAATGTCGAGCGACAAAGCCTCTGAGTCAGATGCTTTTTCAGCTGAAGTTTAGAAAGCAGGATGTCATTCTTCTTCAATCCCTGACATACCTTTACCGATCAGTTTGGAATGACTGCAGATGCCTTAGGTTCTGATATATGTCTCCATTGTCCACTTGTATAAGCGACATTGCAACAGTTACTCATGAGATGACCACATAGGAATCTCCCTCCTGTCAATCCCGGGCAAAAGTCTGCCCTGAGTCCTGCACAACCGCCTAACTTGTCATCTTGAGCAAGTCCTGCTTCTCGTCAGTGTTGTTTTCGAGCGGTTCTTTTGACGATTGACATGATATATGCAGAACTTCGACACCAGAAGAAAGGCGAAGGACAGCATTGTGACCTGTACTCAGTTTGTGTTGATCTGACCAAAGGCCTTTGACACCGTCAACAGGGAAGGGCTCTGACAAATCATATGAAGTATGGCTTTCCTGGCAGGTTCACTACAGTTGTCCGCCAGTTTCACGATGGCATGATGCTCGAGTATTGCATGAAAGAAAATTGTATGCAACCTTCGCAGTCACCAAAGATGTCAAATAGAGATATATGCTGGGCATCTACACTCCGTAGTTTGATCTTTACCGCAATGTCATCCGGCATGCATATGAGGTACATGACACAAGGTCAGCTGCAGGTAACGAGACGCCTGAAGACTTACATCAAGGTGAGTGAAGCCACTATCTTGGATCTCCTGTTCACTAACGACTGCACCTTCAATAATTTCTCAGAACAAGATGTTTAGCCCACTATGAAGCAGTTCTTGGTCGCGTGCAATCATTTTGATCTCACAATCAACATTAGGAAGCTCTTCTAGCCTGCTCTGTTTGTACGGCAAACCAAATATCACCATAACAAAACTAAGTTCTAGGCAGTCGATAGCTTCACCTACCTAAGCAGTACCCTCACCACAGAAGCGATAATCGACTCCAAGATCAATAGCAGGAATGTAAAGGCATACACTGCCTTTGAGAAGCTAAAAGCAAACGTCTGGAAACAATAAAGCATCAGTGTCGCCACCAAGGTAAGTGTATCATGATGTACTGCTACCCACTTTCTTGCATGAACTTTGTAATTTAGTTAGTTAGTTACCCAAAAGTGTAAATAGCTCTCATAGTGATCAAAAGAACGGTTTCAATAGAATTACTAAAAGCAATTGACATAATACCAGATACTTCGGAAGCTACATCGCGAGTTGAGAACGAGGACATTTCTTGGAGAAAATGCAGCGCATCTGAGGCATCCATAAAAGTTACAGCTGAACAGCGGTGACAGGTTATAAAAGCCTGTGAAATGAAACCTTCTCAAGAAGTAGACATTTCCTGCACCCATTGACAAGATCCAGACACTTATGGGGTTCCTCAGTTACCTGTGAACTTATAGACTGACATAACATGTTTCAAATAGATGAACAAACAGATTGGTATTCTTCATCAGTGGTGGACGAACAATGCACATCTGTTTGTCTGTCTGTTTGCATGCCTGCCAATCTATCTATCTATCTATCTATCTATCTATCTATCTATCTATCTATCTATCTATCTATCTATCTATCTATCTATCTATGTATCTATCTATCTATGTATCTATCTATCTATCTATCTATCTATCTATCTATCTATTTATCTATCTATCTTTCTATCTATCTGTCTATCTATCTATATCTTATTTATCTTTATCATATATTTCCACAATCTTGATAGTTTGTCCATCACAAGTGATGAAGACCACCCTCTTTGTTCAGCCGTGTGGACAGTCGTATTCCACATTCTTAGTAAAATAATAAAAACACTATTTATAGTGCACGTCAAGAGACACCTAAAACGTTCGCCCATATGACAGGGTATCCATCTACCCTCCGCTCAGTCACATCTCCTTTCTCTCAGCCCCGTCCCAATTCCCCCCCCCCTCCACCGCCCCATCCCCTACTTCTCAGTGTCCTCGTCTTCTGAACCCTATACACTTATACAACAATGTGTCTGTGTGACGACATACCACTCACCTCAGTCCTTATTATCTTTGTGTCGTCTAGCAGCTCGTCTGTGTACGATAGCCCAAAACAGACGCCCGTGTCGGAGGTTACATCCATCAAGAAACGTTGCTCACACAAACTTTATGTGAGATCGCCACGAGGTGCGCGCTTCTCAAGGGGAGCTTATACAATTTATGAACCCCTGTAATACATTACTGGATTACTGGACGATCCGTTCTTTAGCGGCGGTTACACCGTTGCTGGTCCCAACTTATCTTCCAACGGTCTCTGTCTTGGGCCACGGTGGATCAGTGGATAATGAGTCGTGCGTCTGTGGCATCGTGGCGGTTGTTGGAGGATGCCAGGGAGTCGGATGTTGTATGTCGCTGTGCTCTATCGAAGGTCTGTTCTTCGCAGTAAATGCCCCCCCACCCCCCCCCCCCCCCCACCCCCAACGAAAGAGCTTCCGAGACCAGATCAGAAGCATACTGTTTCGTTAACTCACGTCCTTCTTGAAACATCGTTGTCCCGTCAGTTCTTGACTGTTGTCTTCGACACACTTTTGTCACCATACACTGCCTGCATTCTGCGATGAATGTTAACTGGTCGACATCCTTTAGTTGTTAGAAACCGAATCACCGCTCGCTGATCAACTCTGGATGGATTCCATATCTCACCAGTCATGTTTTCAACGGTCTGCTGAGGAAACTATGAGTCGGAGGATAATGACATTTTGCAAACTTGACGGTTGGTATGGGCTGTTTACATCAGAAGTGACGTAATCGTGTTCATCATACGTATGTTTACTTGGTGCAGTTCGGTCTGGTTTCATTTGATCACACCTTGTATGTTAAATGTGCAGGTTTTTGTGACCACAGTACAGTAGTTTCTGCAACGTCTGTTAGAGATTCAGAATAAGCTGCATCACAGCTAAGCCATACTTCATTTGGAAAACCTTTCATTTGGATAACCGTTCATTTGGATAACCGTTCATTTGGATAACCGTTCATTTTGATAACCTTTCATTTGGATAACCGTTCATTTGGATAACCGTTCATTTGGATAACCGTACATTTGGATAACCGGCGTTTGGATAACCGGCGTTTGGATAACCGGTGTCTGGACAATGGACGCTCTATTGTACTTGCAATCTTGATCTTGATCTTGATGACCCGTTCCTCAGCGAAGCCTCGGGTCCCAACTTCGTCTCCAGCGGACCCTGTCTTTAGGCCACGGAAGTCCAATGTGTGGTAAGTGCTCCTCTAGAGGCATCTCGGATGTTGCAGCGTGTATCAAGGGAGTCTGACAAACGCATTGTAGGTCTTCCCCGCGGTCTCTTCTTACCTCGGAGGTACCAGATTGATGTCACTTTGCTTCATCGACCATCGCTTCGTCGCAACATGTGACCTGGCCATCTATGTTTTGCCTTGTCTGCATGGATTACCGCATAGTCCACCAGGGACAATCGTCTTATGTCAGAATTGTGGAGACATGTATTGGTTCAGGAGAGTGATTCCGACCAAGCGTCTCTCATGGGTAACTCGCATTTTGTCATGTCGTGATTTTGTTAGTGTCCACGTCTCGGCACCGTAGCACATCGCAGGGAGTACAGTGGAATTGAAGAGGGAGGCTCGCAGGTGTTGGTCAGTTCATGACAACCGTCCAGGACCGCGTTAATAGATGAGAAGGCTGCCCAACCCACGCGGCGACGTCTTGTCAGTTCAGTACTACATTAATACATTCATATTTGTTTATTTCTTCTTCGCCTTCGTCCTGCGAAGGACATTTGTGACGATGTATCATATTTTACAGCCAGGCTTCGATATATGTGCCATTCGGACAGACACATCCGATTTCAGCATGGCATTTTTGAGACGGCTTTTATCTTCCCTCTTCGATCCCCAAACTTAATCAGGCTGGATGGTTATTTGTTCCCCTCTTTTTTATGTTATTCCTTAGACTAACAGCCCCTCTTCACAGCGTACACAGCTATCGCATGCTCGCGTATCTACATACTACACCGTTATAAGGCTATGGGGCACATACACAGTATTGGATCGAATTTCGTTGTATTCGATAGTTGCAGAAATCAGACATTGATATGCTAGGTCAATTATGGTACATTTGTTTGCGTGTTGGTTTGACAGAGTCCCCTAACTCGTATCTTTCGCGCACCAAGGCGCAGTCATTATGTGTAGGTGATGTGTACCATTAAGGTGTGCCTAATTCCACAATGTTATTCCTGTGTTTGTGAATATTTTTTTCAGAGCATTTAAAAGGTACTTGACTACGGCAGTGTCGCTATTTGGTTTTCGCCGTAGGATGAAGTTAACCACTGTCTCTTTCTCATCTAATATTCACAACCGTCACTACCCCCTCTTACTCATCCATTATCCACAAGTCACTACACTATCTTTACTTAATCTTACATCCACCCTTCTATCAATCCATCCACTCACCCAGTCTTCACTACTCTCTTTTCCTCGTCCATCGATCTGTCAACCGATCCACAATATCCACTATTCTCTCTAACGTATCCATCTATAAAACCAAAACACTATCACTTATTCGTCAATCTATCCATAACAACCAAGGTGTTCCAAAATAGGATTTCTCAAAAGGAGTTACTGGAGTTCCTGGGAGGTTGCTGGAGTTCTGGGAGGTTTCTGGAGTTCCTTTGAGGTTGCTGGAGTTCCTGTGAGGTTGCTGGAGTTCCTGGGAGGTTGGTAGAGTTCCGAGGAGGTTTCTGGAGTTCCTGTGAGGTTGCTGGAGTTCTGGGAGGTTGCTGGAGTTCCTGGGAGGTTGCTGGAGTTCTGGGAGGTTGCTGGAGTTCATGGGAGGTTGGTGGAGTTCCGAGGAGGTTTCTGGAGTTCCTGTGTGGTTGCTGGAGGTCCTGGGAGGTTGCTGGAGTTAGTGAGAGTTTGCTAGGTGTTCGGGGAGGTTGCTGGAGTTCTGGGAGGTTGCTGGAGTTCTGGGAGGTTGATGGAGTTCCTGTGAGGTTGCTGGAGTTATGGGAGGTTGCTGGAGCTCCTGTGAGGTTGGTGGAGTTCCGAGGAGGTTTCTGGAGTTCCTGTGAGGTTGCTGGAGTTCCTGGGAGGTTGGTGGAGTTCCGAAGAGGTTTCTGGAGTTCCTGTGTGGTTGCTGGAGTTCCTGGGAGGTTGCTGGAGTTAGTGAGAGTTTGCTAGGTGTTCGGGGAGGTTGCAGGAGTTCTGGGAGGTTGCTGGAGTTCTAGTGAGAGTTTGCTAGGTGTTCGGGGAGGTTGCTGGAGTTCTGGGAGGTTGATGGAGTTCCTTGGAGGTTGCTGGAGTTCCTGGAAGGTTCCTGGAGTTCCTGTGAGGTTGCTGGAATTCCTGGGAGGTTGCTGGAGTTCTGTTGAGGTTGCTGGAGTTCTGGGAGGACGCTGGAGTTTCTGGGAGGTTGCTGGAGTTCCTGGGAGGTTGCTAGAGTTCCTGGGAGGTTGCTAGAGTTCCTAGGAGGTTGCTGATGTTCCTGTGAGGTTGCTGGAGTTTCTGGGATTTTGCTGGAGTTCCAGGGAGGTAGCTGGAGTTCCTGTGAGGTTGCTGGAGTTCCTGGGAGGCTACTGGAGTTCCTGGAAGGTTGCTGGAGTTCTGGGGAGGTTGCTAGGTGTTCGGGGTGGTTCCTAGGTGTTCCGTAGTGGTTGCTAGGTGTTCCGTAGAGGTTGCTAGGTGTTCCGGGTGGTTGCTAGGTGTTCCGTAGTGGTTGCTAGGTGTTCCGTAGAGGTTGCTAGGTGTTCCGGATGGTTGCTAGGTGTTCCGTAGTGGTTGCTAGGTGTTCCGTAGAGGTTGCTATGTGTTCCGGGTGGTTGCTAGGTGTTCCGTAGAGGTTGCCATGTGTTCCTGGTGGTTGCTAGGTGTTCCTAGGAGGTTGCTAGGTGTTCCGTAGAGGTTGCTAGGTGTTCCGGGAGGTTGCTAGGTGTTCCGTAGAGGTTGCTAGGTGTTCCGGGTGGTTGCTAGGTGTTCCGTAGAGGTTGCTAGGTGTTCCGGGTGGTTGCTAGGTGTTCCGGGAGGTTGCTAGGTGTTCCGTAGTGGTTGCTATGAGTTCTTTAGAGGGTTGCTAGGAATTCTTGAAAAAAGCTACGACTCGGTAGAGGTTTCTAGGGATTCCTTGAAGCTTACTATGGGTTTCACGAGAGATTATGATTGACCAAAAATAATCCATTTTCTTTGTCTGATTGCATGCAGTCTGAGACTTGGCCTCTCAACGTCAGCATGGATGGTTGTCTCGAAGGATACTTGTCTCCCAAAAAAACTACCTACCTACTTTTGCCTTGTCTAAAGTTGCTTTTTCCACATTTTCTGTTGAGTGTATTAGCCATGACTGTTTTAAGGATGATACATTCACTGTTTATGTCAACAGTTTCTCTATTTAGTGTCTTTTAAATCTTTGTCCTTTCGTGGCATATTTATTTTCTAATAGCTTCACCTTCTAATGTGTCTACAGATTTGTGACGATCATTGTTTTTGTTTTATCTTTTTTTTACTTTCACTATGTGGATCTGTATGTGTCATCGCCTTTTCTTTGTTAGCAGTATCTCTACAGACGTTGGGAATGATTCTATGGTCTTATGTTTTCTCTGTATCGTTGTCTTGTTAATATATAATTAATGTGTCAGGTTATATCTGGAGTGTTCTATCTATACGATATTTTTATATGGGTTTTCCTGTTACATAAGATGGTGCTTGTTATTATTTCACCAATCTCTTCTCCATTGTTGTGTTTCTGTGATGAGGTGTGACTAAACCTTTGTACTAAATACTCACGTGACTATCTCTTCTTGGCTGTTCTACCGTTAAAATCATTTATTACGGTTAGATGTGTCCTTCTCATTCACCCTATTGATAACTTCTGAAGGCACTCAAAGAATGCTCTTGTATTCGCCATTGTTGCATTCGTTGTGTAGGACCAAGACCTGAACTGTTTCGATTGCCTTTCCACTTGTAAATGTTTAAGTGCCTGTTCATCTTTTATTCACTTATTTTGATTTTGCAGTAAATTTTACTCTCTCTCGATGTACAAGAAATCCTGCGCCATGATTAGCTCTTCCGTTTGTATACACCCTGTGACTACCGCCGAAACTGGTTAAAGGAACAAACAACAAAACAGTAAACTGGATAGTTGAACGTCGTGGCATGCTTTCTTCATGATAACCAGGTTGATTTGGACAAAAAAATATCAAATCATTTCTTGCGAACGGACTAGCGAACTAGCATTAATACGTACACCTCAAGCCCGATATCCCGTCAGTACAGGTGAGGAGTCTCATGTCCAGCGCCATAACCACTGGCTCAGATGACATGCATGCTTTTGTTTAAAAGTCAGGAGACAGGTACTGCTACACAAGTAAACATTCCTTATTCGTTACATTTCGAATGCATGTCATTTGACGCAGGAACTGGACGATATCACATTTGCCTGTAGTGTTCAAACACTAGGGCAATCGTCAATCTTGTAATAACAACGGAGAAATCCCTCTCCTGTCAATCGTATACAAAAATATAGATCAAAACTAGCTTAATCGCTAATTAACAATTCATTTCTAGCAGGAGCTATTCCCAGAAAGTCATTGTGGTTTCCGGGCTGTTCGCGGGACAGTTGACATGATATTTTCAGCTCGTCAAATCCAGGAGAAATGCCAGGAACAGCTTCATAATTTGTACACGACGTTTGTTGCCCTGACCAAGGCTTTTGACACTATCAACAGTGATTGAAGAAATTTTGTCGCCCTGGAAAATCCGCCATAGTTGTCGGTCAGTTTCATGATGTTATGTCAGCACGTATACTGAACGTTAGTAAACTGTCTCTTTGGCGTGATATTTGATGCCTTGTTTTTTGATGTCTCACATGACTGTGTCACTGACGTTCATATCCGGTACAGGACGGTTCGCTAGCTGTTCAATCTGGGACGTCGTTGGTCTCGCAAAAAGGGCAAAGATGCAACCATCTGAGATGTCCTCTTTCTGACGACTGCAACCTTCACATTCACAGGACATGCTAAACAAATTAGATGATTTTTTTTCAGTTGTATGCACTAACTTTGGTCATGCCATCAACACAAAGGAACAATAGTGAGGCTTCCACCTGCCCCTGGTAAGTTATATCACTCTACAAGGCCAACATCTATAAGCAGTTGACAGCCTTACCAACCTTGATGGTACTCTCATCAGAAAAACCAATACCAACCTCTACGAAGGATTTTCAAAGCAAGTGCTGCTTTATGAAAGACAACGAATGAATGTTGGGAGCTGCAGCAGCATATAATCCGTGTTGCCTTCAAGATCAACTTGCATCATGTTGTGGTGCTAACTACCCTTCTATGCGCATGCAGCAACGTGGACAGGCTATCACAGATATGTCAGGAAATTTAACCTTTGCCAAGTGAGCTGTCTGTGCAGGCTGCTCAGTATCGGCTGGCAGGATGGAGTGCCTAACTGTAGTTTTCAACAGGACGAGAATCTCGAGCATCCACACGTTGATGCAGAGAGCATATATAAGATGCACTCAACATGATGTTCGAACGCCCAAGGGGCACCACTCGGAGCAACTATTGTACGATGAGCTCAGAAGAGGCAAGCGCTCGTCTGGAACGATACAAAGGCTCTCTGAAAGTATTTTTAACAGTTTCTTTATTGATGTCGTCTCCTGGAAGCTGCTTGCTACGAACTGGACAGTCTGGCGCATTACCATCACACATGCTGTTCGCCTGCCAGCTAAGAGAATTCTTACTGAGACCCAGAACAAGCGAGCTGTACAGTCATATACGGTAGCATCTAAAGACACGTGTCTGACGCTGAATGCATACGATTAGCTTACGATTTACAGTCGTTATTATTATTAATATTATTATTACTATTATTATTATCATTATCATTTTTATTATGAGGTGTAAGTTAATTTTCGAAATGCTCTAGAATCAGGAAGTGGAGTAGAAATCGTAGAAGTTAATAAGTTGACAGTAGCCAACGACATAAAGTTGTCCGCTTGCATCAGGGTCAGCGACTTAAAGTTGGCTACTTGCATCAGGGTAAGCGACTCATAGCTGGATGCTTGCACCAGGACCAGCGACTCATAGCTGGATGATTGCACTAGGACCAGCTACTAATAGCTGGATGCTTGCACTAGGACCAGCGACTCATAGCTGGATGCTTGCACCAGGACCAGCGACTCATAGCTGGATGCTTGCACTAGGACCAGCGACTCATAGCTGGATGCTTGCACTAGGACCAGCGACTCATAGCTGGATGCTTGCTCTAGGACCAGCTACTCATAGCTGGGTGCTTGCACTAGGACCAGCTACTCATAGCTGGATGCTTGCACTAGGACCAGCTACTCATAGCTGGAGGCTTGCACTAGGACCAGCGACTCATAGCTGGATGCTTGCACTAGGACCATCTACTCATAGCTGGCTGCTTTCATCAGGACCAGCGACTCATAGCTGGTTGCTTGCGTCAGGGTCAGCGACTCATAGCAGGCTGCTGCATCAGGGTCAGCGAGCCATAGCTCGTTGCTTTAATCAGGGTCAGTGACTCATAGCTGGCTGCTTGCGTCAGGGTCAGCGACTCATAGCTGTTTGCTTGCGTCAGGGACAGCGACTCATAGCTGGCTGCTTGCGTCAGGGTCAGAGACCATAGTTGACCACGACTTTATTCCGTCTCTGAATGGAGGCCCTGGAAACAGACTGCGTCAATCCAGCCTGGCTAAGAGAATATGGATCAAAGAAAGAAAACAAATCTGGTCCTAAACATGCCATGCTGAAAACGGATGTGTCGAACCGAAAGGCGCAGATATCGCGCTTCGCTGGAAACTATGGCACAACGTCACAACGTTTTTTTTTATTCAGTACGAACGCTGAAGAAGAAAATTGGACGAAGAAGAAGAAGAAGAAGAAGAAGAAAGTTGTAGACAGACATGATCACCTAGGCCAGTCGGCCGCCATCTGCAAAAAAAGTAGATATTGTATTTTCTGCGGACATTTTTTCAAATGCATGTAATCTATGTTTCTCTCACTTTGTTCAGCCCACTCTTGCTTGAACGAATAACACCACTGTAACATTCCAGGCATGTCACATGTCCTCAGACGCGACTAAAAAGGATTCGGCTACAACATCCTATAGGAACTATAAGCCAAGAGAAAACGAATAGAACCCCTCTATACTACATGGCAGAAGACAAACTACTAAGTTAAGTTTTGTTTTTAGAGAGACAAAAACCACTCATTTTATATTTTCATTTATATTTGTAGTCTCTACCATTGTCTTTTTGTTTTTAATAAAGAACATAGAAAGATGGAAAGAGAGACCAGCTTCTTTCTCTCCGCTTACACTTATCTGTCTGCCTAACGACGGAAACTGTCAGTATTGACATATGTAATCTTTGCATTTTATAGCAGTACTTCCCTGGTGTTGAAACTCAGATGACGTTACTCAAAGGGACTCGGCCGAGGAATCACAAGCTCGTAGAAGCCAATTACAACGATTGGTTGTTTTCTTGGACAGTTGCCAGAACAAGCAGTAGAATCTGAGTGCTCTTAAACGAGCATTCCCCTCTTTACCATGTTTATGTATGGTCACGTGAAAATCCAATCAGGCATCCGAACATAAGACGAATGTAGAAAACTCTCTGATCGTTTTACCTTCCTGGGCGCCTGCTCGCGAGTCAAAATATGAAGATGACGAACGAGTCCTCTTCTTTTGCGTCACTCGCTGAGATGTTATTATTTGTCGTTCAGCGTTCTCCACAGTTATTACAATGTGAACAACATCGAGGTATAACATCCTCAGCTTTGTGTGTGTCCTGTATATACATTCGCGAGTTAGTTAAACACTCTCTCACAAGGCCATTTCAACGCGTTTACGCCATAAAGAGACCCACATTTCGTATCTGCTGGACTAATCACTCTCTGCGGTGGCAGATGATTTTCCATCTCTGAGTAAGCTCGTTTCTTTCGTATTTTTTGGCTGTATAAATGTTATTGTTATGTTATGGAGTTTCCATGTTAACCCCTTCGAGGCTGATGACGGAGCGTTAAGCCAAGGAATGAGTACCGTCAACAAGCACAGCTGTAATGTACGATTTGCTCGAGTGACTTCCCCTGTTCAATTTTTTTTTGCAGAACTGTTTCCTGAAGATCAGTAAAGTTCGGGCCGGCAATCCACTTCGCTCCCTTTTGTCGCCATATGGGTTCGTGTTTGTTTGTTCAATGTTTAATGTCTATTATTGTTTGCTTGTAAGGGTCCTGCTTTCCTCGAATGCTCTTTATCGTTGCTTTTGGGAAAATGGCAATGTTATGGGTTGGATACGTGTAAGTACAGGGTTAAACGTGGTTAACGTGTTGTACAATGTACACATATTAGGCTTGGTGATTGTGTACACAACATGTAATGTAAGACATTAGAATCATTAAGAACACGTGTTGGCATCATACAACACTTATAAGAATTGGCATCATATAACACTTATAAGAGTTTGAAGCATTCAACACTTATAAGAATTGGCAGCATACAGAATCTATTGACATCATTCAGAACTTATAAGAATTGGCAGCATACAGAACTTATAAGAATTTCCATAAACTATATAATGGATAATAAGTTTGGTAAGTAAATGATAGGTCAGATGAAATGTTCAGTTGTCTGAGTCATTATTCTATTCTTTTTTTTCCAGCGAGGTACTTATGTCAATTAGTACAGGACATGACAAAAGTTCAATTCTGGAGAGAGAATGCTATTAGCTTTCTCTCCTGTACTTTGATGTGTTTTCTATTGTTTGGTATATTTATGTTCTTTTGTGTATGAGTTTCTTGGTATTTCTGTTTTTGATGTTATTGTTTTGTTTTGAGGAATTATGTTTTTGGTGTTTTTGGTGTTTGGTGGTTTTTTGTGTTTGGTGTATATTCTTTGGTGTTTTTATGGTTTGTGTTTTTTGTATTGTTTGGTGTTTTTATGTTGTTTGGTGTATTTATTTTCGTTTGTGATTTATGTTCTTTTGTGTTTTTTTGTGTGGTGTATTGATGATTGTGGTGTGCTTTTTTTTATTTTTTCTGTTGTTTGGCGTATTTATGTTCTTTAATGTATTTCTTTTGCGTTTTTTATGTTGTTTGTTGAATTTATGTTCTGTTTTTTGTGTGTGTTGTTTGGTGTTTTTATGTTGTTTCGTGTATTTTATGTTGTTTGGAATATACTCTAGAATGCCGGCTGTGCATACATCCCTACGAAACTGTTGGGCATCATCTTTTTTAATTTCCGGCGTTTTCCGGTGTTAGGAAACAGCTTGTTTCACCAAGGCCAGACAAATGGAACACTTTGTACGGAACTAAACAGCAGCTCACAAACACTTGCAGATACCACTATATGGCATTGGGGGAAAGGGCTGGAGTCAATAGGCCGCTGGATCAATAATTAACTAACTATAACTATGTTGTTTGATGTATTTTTTGGTATTTTGTATGTTCTTTTGTGATTTTCTTTAGTGATTTTCCATGTTTGAAAAAGACAAATGTCTGCACACATGGTATTACCGTTCTCCCCTCCATAGAGATTGCTGATATCACTCTGAAGGACGTCAACAGTTTCACTATCTGGGGTCTTCCATCAACAAGACTCTCTCGCTCGAGAAAAAGATAGACAGTACACTAGGCGGGACGAGTACCCTCATAGCCAGTCTGACGAAGAGAGTCTGGAAGTTCAATGCGTTGTCTCACTGCACCAAGGTCCGGGTGTATCAGACCTGCGTTCTTAGCACTCTCATGTATGGAAGCGAGACTTGGAGTACTTACACTAAACAGGAATGGCGGCTCAACATCTTTCACGTGAAGTGTCGACGGCGTAAATTGGGGATTTGGTGGCAAGAGAGAGAGAGAGCCACATAATGTGGTCTTACAGTGAGCAAACACTCACAGCATGTACTTGCTGTTGAGCCAACGACACCTTCGATGGTTGGGCATGTTTACCGCATGGAAGATGAGAGAGTGCAAAAGGATATATGTTGGCCATTGGAACTAGCAGAATGCGATTCAATGACGTATGCAAGAGGGCCATGAAGTCATGCGACATCCCATCCGAGGACTGGCAAATAATTGCTCAGTATCGAGCTGTTTGGAAAGAGTCAATTGGAAGGGGCATAGTGGCTGCTAACGCTCGTAGAGGCCTTCTGGCTGCAGAGAAAAGGGAAAGACTGAAGAAATCAAGAAACACCCCGGCAAGCCAGCCTCCTCGGCATTATTGTACGATCTGTGGCAGGGACTGTCACTCGTGGATCGGCCCTTACAGGTACAGCAGACAGTGTCAAAATACAGGAGACCGAGCTGGACAAAACTCCCAGGGCGCCACGCGCATGGTCTACAGGAACGGAAACGCCTTTGATGATGATTTTATTTTCTGTGGTGTATTTTATGTTGTTTTATGCTGTTTTATGTTATTTTGTGTTGTTTTATGTTGTTTTGTGTATTTTGTTTTTCAAAACAAAAAAGTGGTGTCGCCTTGTAGAAGACTTGGACATGAAAAAAAGCAGCTGACGCTGCTGGAAACTCATAAAAAAACCTCAGTAATGATCAAACAAGCGCTTCTATAGGGATAATGCAAGTTACCCCGAATGGGAAAATCAACCACAAAACTGAGCAAACAAAGATCCAACGTCAATGTGAGAATGAGAACGACGCAATGAACACACGCAATGAATCAATCATGCAATCAATCATGCAATAAATCACATGAAAAACAATAAAGCAGATGGTCCTGATGAACTGAGGACAGAATAAATTAAAAAATTTGGATCAGAAACAATCAAATGGATGCTAAAGCTCATGAACACGTGCATTGACAAAATGCAAATTCCTAAGATCTGGAGGAAATCTCATGTGGTTGGACTGATAAAACCAGGAAAACCACCAACCGAACCTAAGATCTGGTGGAAATCTCATGTGGTTGCGCTGATAAAACAAAACAAAAAAACCCAACCGAACTCCCGTCCAGTATCGCTGCTATGTCACATGTATAAGATCATCGAAAGGCTGATCCTGAATCGCATTATCCCCTCAATAGACGAGAAGCTGATCAAGGAACAAGCTGGTTTCAGACCTAGAAGATCTTACAGCAGTCAAATCCTTAACCTAACACAATTAATAAAGGGTGGTTACGAACGCAAACAGGTTACAGGAGTGTTCTAAGTTGATCTAAGTGCAGCATATGACACAATAAACCATCGGAGACTACTATCAAAGCTATACACCATGACAAAAGACTGGCGTCTAACCAATATCATCAAATGCCTCCTGAAAAATAGGCGATTCTATGCAACTCTGAGGGAAAAAATACAGCAGATGGCAAAACCAAAACAACGATCTGGCACAGGGCAATGTCCTAGCACTCATGCTTTATAACATATAAACTAATGACCTACCCATGGACACAGACACAAGGAAGTGTCCTAGCACCCATGATATATAACATATATACTAATGACCTACCCATGGACACAGACACAAGGAAATTCATCTATGCTGATGACACAGCAGTTGCTGCCCATGGAAAAGAGTTTGAAGAAGTGGAAAGCAAACTGCCAAGTTCTCAATGTCCTTGCACAATACTACCACAAGAATCACCTTAAACCAAATCCCAGTAAAACACAGGTATGTGCCTACCACCTCAGAAACAGAGAGGCAAAAAGAAAACTTCAGATTAGGGGGAGCTTGAGCACTGCACGGCTCCCAAATATCTAGGCGTGAAATTAGACCGCACATAACGCACTGCCAAGACACAAAGCGTAAGATACATGCAAGAAATAATATCAACAGAAAACTGACTGGCATAACATGGGGGGCACAGCCATCAGTCCTTCGGACATCTACACTTGCATTGTGTTTCTCCGTAGATGAATACGCTGCGCCAGTCTGGAAAAACTCTGCTCATGCAAAACTAGTTGACACAACAATAAATGAGGCGGGTCGGATAGTATCAGGGTTCCTAAAACCCACCACCATTGATAAAATATACCCCATAATTGGCATAGCACCCCCCACTCCTCCCCCCCCCCACCTCCGACCCCCCGAGATCCAAAGAAGCGTCGCAGCAGAAATCGAATGAGAAAAACAGGAGCTCAAAGCAAGGCACCCGATGTTTGGACATTAGGTACAAAACACAAGACTCAAGTCCAGACTTACCTTTCTAAAAACAACAACAAACCCCATACATACAAACCCTGAAAGTCGCCGTATCGAGATGTGGCACGAATTGGTGCAGGCCCCATAAATGGAACTTTGGGAGGAACCTGCTCCTAGACATCATCTACCATACACAACATGGAAGTCGCTGAACAGACTCCGAACTGGTGTGTCACGGTGCAAGAGGAATATGAAGCGATGGGGATACACAAATGATAACACATGTGATTGTGGCACAATACAGGACCCAGACCACCTGATGACCTGCCCTAACCTCCAGGAAACATGCAATAGGCGCGACATGCTGGAGGCAAATGACAAGCCAATCCATGTCACTGAATACTGGATGCAAGATATATAACGTGGTGCTTGGACACGGAAAGAATGTGTATTTTACTTTGTTTTATGTTGTTTGGTGTATTTTATGTTGTTTTATTGTTGTTTGGTGTATTTTATGTTGTTTGGTGTATTGTATGTCGTTTGGTGTATTTTATGTTGTTTGGTGTATTGTATGTCGTTTGGTGTATTTTATGTTGTTTTATTGTTGTTTGGTGTATTTTATGGAGTTTAATGTATTTTATTATGTTATTTTGCGTATTTTTTTTTGGTTGATGTATTTCGTTGATTGGTGAATTTTATGTTGTTTTATGTATTTCATGTTGTTGTATTGTCGTTTGGTGTATTTTATGTTGTTTTATTGTTGTTTGGTGTATTTTATGGTGTTTCATGTATTTTATGTTATTTTGCGTATTTTTTTTTGGTTGATGTATTTTGTTGATTGGTGCATTTTATGTTGTTTTATGTATTTCATGTTGTTTTATTGTTGTTTGGTGTATTTTATGTTGTTTTATTGTTTTTTTGTATATTTAATGTTATTTGGTGTATTTTATGTTGTTTGGTGTATTTTATGTGGATTGGTTCACGGTGTGGGCTAGTGGTTTTGTGGCACGGCTCACAATCCGAAGGTACTGGGTTCGATCCTCATCACAGCACCGACCATCCTGAGGAAGCAAACCCTTAGAAATTGGAAGAGGAAGCAGACCCTTACATAAAATGCATGCTGTTGTCGGATGCACTGGGCCAACAGGCAAAATAAAAACTACAGTGCAACACAGCCACCTTGAGGATTAGAGAAATAAGGCGAACGCCAAAAAAATGTCTTGCAATCGTCATAACTTCAGTTTTCTTTATGTTGATTTTCATACTGTAATCCCTACATACTCCATAACAACAAGAGATTGTAACCATAGGTAATGATAACAATAGGAAATTAAACCATTGGTAATGATAACAATTGGAAAGTGTAACCACATGTAATGATAACAAAAAGAAATTACAACAAAAAATAAAACACAAGCTGCATGCTGTCATGTTGCACTGTGACTGTTTTAATCACCAGAGTGAAACATTGGATCATCAGGACAATTACAAAAGTCAACAACAAAAGTGAGTTTTATGATGAGTGTACCGACAGCCACACATCCATCACCCACAACCACACATACCAACACATCCATCACCCACAACAACACATACCAACACATCCATCACCCACAACAACACATACCAACACATCCATCACCCACAACAACACATACCAACACATCCATCACCCACAACAACACATACCAACACATCCATCACCCACAACAACACATACCAACACATCCATCACCCACAACAACACATCCATCACCCACAACAACACATACCAACACATCCATCAACTAAAGTACATTCTTACAGCACTGTCTACCTGCTGGAATGGGTCATTCAACAACAGGGCAAAGATATTGCATAGAACTATCATATTATCATGAGTGTCATTACAAGATAAGGGAATCAACAACAACAATTTAATAGTAATACGCTTAAATATGGCCCTATATGCATACACTGCGATCAGCAATGAAGTGTTAGATGTTCATTTTAGTTGGTTTTATCTGAGGATGGATGACACGTTCCCTTCCTCACCTCCTTGCTTTCTCTTACAGTAGTAAGGGAAGTACCCTTTTACAGATGAGTAGACTAGAACCTGTCGAGCCCAGGGATCTAAACCAGCCTCTTTGTTATGTGACACAAGCACTTTATCAGCGCTTCCACTTAGACTCTCAATGGTAAAACATTTCTGTGTTCATTCAGTCATTGTTTGTCATCATTGAACCCTTGAAATGCAGCTACATGTTTCATACACAACTTTAGTCACATAACACTTTACATGTCAACAGGTCTATACAAAGTCAATGAGTTATACATGTTAACAGGTCTATACAAAGTCAATGAGATATACATGTCAACGGGTTCACACAAAGTCAATGAGCTATATATGTCAACATGTCTCCACAAAGTCAATGAGATATACATGTCAACGGGTTCACACAAAGTCAATGAGCTATATATGTCAACAGGTCTATACAAAGTCAATGAGATATACATGTTAACGGGTTCACACAAAGTCAATGAGATATACATGTTAACGGGTTCACACAAAGTCAATTAGCTATACATGTCAACAGGTTCACACAAAGTCAATTAGCTATACATGTCAACAGGTCTATACAAAGTCAATTAGCTATACATGTCAACAGGTCTACACAAAGTCAATGAGCTATACATGTCAACAGGTCTACACAAAGTCAATGAGCTATACATGTCAACGGGTTCACATAAAGTCAATTAGCTATACATGTCAACATGTCTCCACAAAGTCAATGAGCTATACATGTCAACAGGTCTATACAAAGTCAATGAGATATACATGTTAACAGGTTCACACAAAGTCAATTAGCTATACATGTCAACAGGTTCACACAAAGTCAATTAGCTATACATGTCAACAGGTTCACACAAAGTAAATGAGCTATACATGTCAACAGGTTCACACAAAGTCAATGAGCTATACATGTCAACAGGTTCACACAAAGTAAATGAGCTATACATGTCAACAGGTTCACACAAAGTCAATGAGCTATACATGTCAACAGGTTCACACAAAGTAAATGAGCTATACATGTCAACATGTCTCCACAAAGTCAATGAGCTATACATGTCAACAGGTCTACACAAAGTCAATGAGCTATACATGTCAACGGGTTCACATAAAGTCAATTAGCTATACATGTCAACATGTCTCCACAAAGTCAATGAGCTATACATGTCAACAGGTCTACACAAAGTCAATGAGCTATACATGTCAACGGGTTCACACAAAGTCAATTAGCTATACATTTCAACATGTCTCCACAAAGTCAATGAGCTATACATGTCAACAGGTCTACACAAAGTCAATGAGCTATACATGTCAACGGGTTCACATAAAGTCAATGAACTATATATACATGTCAACGGGTTCAGTTTCTCAATATTATGTACAGTTTTGGGGTCATTTCTAAGGCTTTTCAATAGTTTTGTAAGTTTTTTTTCTTTTCAATGATGGACAAATAAACATTTGGTTTGTGTTGTTGTAGCAACCCACCACTATTATTTTTGTGTGTGGTCGGGGGGGGGGGGGGAGATATTGGAGGCAGTAACCCATAGCATTACTGCTGTAGGGAGAGAGGGAGCGGATATGGGATGTAGTAACCCATATCATTACTGCTGTAAGAAGGGAGGATTATTAATATTTAGGGGTGGTGTACTTTTTGGAAAAAAATATTGTAAAAAGTGTAGACTATTATATGTTTTACTAACAATAAACAATAATAAAAGAGTGAAATAGAGTTTTAGAGATGTACTAAATTTTTATGTTTAATCAATTTGATATGCCCCACTTGAAATTAATTTTGAACTTGTAATATCTTCTTCTTCGTACGCTGTCAGACATCAACTTGAGTTTGTTCGAAGAAAGCAGCTGTCATCCTGAGGCTGTCGACACTGCCGATCTTGTAATATAAAAGAATGTATTGCTTCACAAAAGGTTTACTTGGGATCAAGATGCTGAGCAGTGCATGAGCTGCAGTGGTGAGCGACCCATAGCTGACTACTAGCATCAGGGCCAGCGAAACAGAGCGGCCAAGACCCTTCTACTCCACTCGGTGATCCTGGATAACAAGCTGCAGCAGGGCAGACTGGCTAAGGAGAAGGGATCGAAGAGGGAATGGTAGCCCGGTACTCAGAAAATGCTTGCTGAAGTCGGATGTATTGGACCGAAAGGTGCAAATATCGCAGTCAAGCTGTAAATTATGACACAACGCATTCTGGACTACATTCTGCTACTTAAGCCCTTTGAGGGTTTGGTAGCGGGAGATTGAGAACGAACGAAGCCAAGCCCAAGCCAAAAGGCTTATTTGTTGTTCCTGTACAATTTTCATTGATGCAGAGTACACGTTTTCACAGTAGGCTTTCAACAAGTTCAAATAATGGGTACACCGATTTGTGAACTTATTAGGTACAGCATTATTTTCTTGTATCAATGGGGTGGAACACCAAATCAAAGAGGAATACACGGAAAGTGTGAGGTAGCCCCAAGAAAATTCATTATAATTACTATCTCACTGGTTCATTTATTAATTTTTGGGCGGATGTGAGATGAAAACATTGAGATATCTTGCAGGAAAGTTGCTTAGAATCTGTTATTGAAGCCTTATCATGTGATAACATTAATCATGTGATAACATTAATGCACAAAACCTGTCATGTTTCAGGATGTATCATTCCTTTTGTTCAACTTGCAAGAAAAAGTATCATCATTTGCTACCAATATTTTCATCATGAGATTATTTTACAAACTAAAACAAAAAGGGTAGATAAATATTGTTGGCACTGGTGAGTAACAGACAATATACTCTTTACAGTTCGCTATTGTAGGCATCTTTGGAGCAAAAACATGTTACAGTACTATTCTGTAACTAACACTGTTGATTCACCATTTAGTTTGGAGCAAGCGTTTACATATTTAGACTGACCAAAAGATGGCCACATATCTGGCACATGCACGACATCAGTTAAGTGTAGAGCTATGTCCATTATGTGAATATTTACACATTCGGTGAATTTCTAAAGTTGTGGCATTCTGTGTGATGGAATTAGGAATTCAATAGCCAAGAAATTATGTATTATTTGATCAGCTCAATGATCATGGATTTGATTACACATGGATATTCAAAACAAGTCTGATTCAGGCTCTGACTTTGAAACTGATGACAGCAAAAGATGTAATGCTTTAGAGGAGAATAAAGCAACAATTTCTACATGTGTGGTGTGTAAAAATAATATTAAATGAGGTTATCCCCATCTTCACATTAATGATTTTTAATGCTTCATTCTAATAAATAATTGTAATATAAATATTTTATGTCATAGATTGTTTAATTATGGACCTTAATATCTTTAGACCGTAATTGTAACTTTTAATATTAATATATTTTAACATATTATTTAACATACACATTGCGGTACTTGCATTGAACTGTAGGATATAAATTGGCAATAGTAGGCTAAACTGTAAAGGGTTAAGACTTAGTATTCTTTAAGTTACCATTTAAAGGGCAGGTTTCAAAGTTTTGTCAATTGTTAATCCTGTGACCTCAAGTCCAGAGGGAGACAGGAAAGGACAAGATAAAAAGTTGAAAAATAAAGAAGAAGTGAAAACTAACATGAAAAGTTTTGGCTATTCTTGGAATTAATAACACATATTGTGTAGTACTCATTGCACAGGCTCATGGGGAAACCTCATTTTTCATTTTTCAAGCTTGCAAAATTTAGAGTGTTCAAAATTTATGTCAAAATGTATATCATTACACCAGGAATCCATCCACCTTTAGTTGGTGCTTCTTCGTGTTTATTTTCTATACCAAGAATGTGATAAAAACTTGGCTTTTGTCAATTCAATCATGTGTGAAAACAATTTAGTAGAGAAACAGGGGGAACTTCAAGGATTATTTACTCTTTCAGGACCATTAACCGATGTATCGATACTCCAACAAAACTCTACAGGACCATTAACCGATGTATCGATACGCCAACAAAACTCTACAGGACCATTAACCGATGTATCGATACGCCAACAAAACTCTACAGGACCTTTAACTGAACCGATGTATCGCTTCTGTTGGGTCTTGTTTAATGTTTGTTTCATGGAGCAACGAATTTGGGTTTTTATGTTAACCAATACTTTACTGCTAATACTAGAGTACGTCGCAGTTCTAAACTTCACCTTAGCAAGTGTGTTTGTTATGAAAAGCAATTTATTTTCCAGTCTAAAGTTTGTTGTCCACTGTTTCGAGTACTCGACAAAAACGATACAGTGCTGAACAAGCTAGTTGTTTTTGAGAGCCTCCTGGTAAGTTATTCAGAGAGAGATGATTCGCAAAATTCAGATAGTGATTACAGTGATGGGAAGTCCAGAAGAAAGAAAACAAGACGGCCTGGCTCAGCTGGTGGTTGCATTCAAAGATATCGTTGTGTTCATTGTGCTTCTAGGAAGATAAGATTAGAGTACTCGACCAAAACGATACAGTGCTGAACAAGCTAATTGTTTTTGAGAGCCTCCTGGTAAGTTATTCAGAGATAGATGATTCGCAAGATTCAGATAGTGATTACAGTGATGGGAAGTCCAGAAGAAAGAAATCAAGACGATCTGACTCAGCTGGTGGTTGCATTCTCAGATATCGTTGCATTCATTGTGCTTCTCGGAAGATAAGAAAATGTAGTTGCTATTACTGCACAGGCTGTTCACATGTCACATGTGTGCTAAAACACGCTTTAGGCAGTACCACACAGCATAAGATTAGCTGTGCACACAAAAAACTTGTAAATAATGAAGTTGTGACGACCTACATTTGTTCATATTTGATGTTGAATCTAGTCAATGAAGAAGATGTACATAGGTTCATTATTTATGGACATAAATGCATCAAACAAACTGTGTTTTGAAGAACTGTGGATACTTTTGTGTACAATTGCTAGAAAAATGGATAGTAACATATACGTGTGTTAAAAAATTGTGAATATTAAATTGTCTACCCTTTACAATATTTTACCTTTTTTACAACACATTTGTTCCTTCAAATAATAGAATATTAACAATTTACCTATATTTTAATTTTCTGTAACTATTGTCTTTGCAATGAGATATATAATATGTACTATATTGAACTGTACTATGAAGCAGTAAAATGAAAAAGGCAAAGAGTGACATTTTTCTAAAACTGAAAATTAATTTGGTCCAAACCTAAAAAAAACCCAGTCCTGAAAGAGTTATTAAACAACAATTTAGTAGGGACTGAGGTGGAACTTCAAGGATTATTAATAAAAGAAAGCAAGGATAACAATTCCAAAGACAAGTAGATTATAAGCACTCAACATACACCAGGCAACTAACAGAACAGGTAAGTAGGTGAGTAGTCCACATAGGCAACAAATGCCCATCATGCCAATTGTACATGAACATTATGAGTCTCAAGCTGCATGCAGTGAGTATATCTTTCTAATTTGATCCAGTCAGATTTTGCTTGAATGGCCATGGAGTGGAACATGATGGAGAATATTTTCTGTCCTTGATGTTCATGGATTGCTTTAAGAGCTGATGTGTGAGGACATACATGGCACGAGGGTTTCATGTCCAAATAAGGACAGATAGCAACCGTTTAGCATGGTGAAGTTGGTTCTGAGACGTATATGTCAGGTGACTTCATCATTTGTGACCTGGTTATATGAATGAATGGCAAGAATGCTTCTCTGGCTGCACATGTAGAAGGCTTCAATGCACTTTGGATAACTTTGCACAATTCTTCAAGTTTCAGAACCATGCAAACAGGGTGGGGACGACACTGATTATGTAAATTTGTAGTTTGTTTCCAGTGAAAGAATTTTATGAAATTTGGATGTCCAGTTGGTTAAATTCTGGAACTCATGACCTTCTTTACACTGAGGTACACTCATGACCTTCTTTACACTGAGGTACACTCATGACCTTCTTTACACTGAGGTACACTCATGACCTTCTTTACACTGAGGTACACTCATGACCTAGAGATCCATGGCTCAAATTCAAATTGTCTAGTACTCCACATCCTTTCCAGTTGTTTCAGTAGAGTTCTGGCACATAGCCTGCCATACGAGTGGGAACTTTATACCGCATGTTAGCACAAAGAACCATGTAAAAATGATTCACAAAGAAGGAAACAATCATTATTATCACTGGCCTCTGTCACATAATGCAGTAGGACTATTATAAAAGTCAAAATTGTGTTATGTACATCACTTACTATTTACACACTGGGGAATTATCCATGCAATATTTAAATTCCTCACAAAAAAATTCAAGCCATTTAAATATTTCTTACATAAAATTCAAGCAATTTAAATATTTCTCACATAAAACCAAAAAATAATATTAGTCACAAAACATAGTGACAACACCAACAGTTTAAAATGTTGACTATAAAGGGAAGTAACCACATAAAACAAAACTAGAATCTTATATTATTCATTCTATCCCAACAAAAACATACTGCAGGATGTATCTATGAAAAGGATTTTTTTTGTTTGATTTTCAAACATAGGTGCTTTGAAATGAAATTAACAACTATTTTTTTAATTTTTAAAATATGTTTTTTTAGTAATAGAAGCTATTACTGATTAACTGATCAACTGACTATTTTGTCAATAAATCATATTTCTAAATGACACGTTTCTTGCTTTTTACAAGTGCCTTATTGTTGCCAGCACTTTGACAATCATCTTTCATGCTGTGACAAAGAATTCAGTGGCAAGCATGAGCAACAAACAGATGCTGGGATATTTCCTTGGGATTCAACCAGAACATGGTCATGTGACTAAACAAGAGAAATATAAAGAAGCTACTTTTTTCAATAAAATCTTTTGAATGATCTGTCCAATATCAATCAAACTAGTGAAGACTATGTACACAATTTCAGCTCTTTATCTAGAAGTTGGTTAAAATTGGAAAAATATATGTCCACTCATTCTACACACATCTGTTTTACATGAAAACAATAACAGACAAAGCCTGATGTTTCAACAAGAGGTTTTCATGGACTAGACAAACAAAAATATTCACATAAAAAATCCAGGTTTTGTCTGAGTGACTTACCATTTTCTGTTTTGCATGACCATTCAAAACTGTTTCTTGAAATTCTGTGTGGTGGTCCAATGACCGACACATCTATCTTTAGTCCCCATACAGTGTGTGATTACTTTATTAGTGTTAAATAACTATTATGTACATAAAAAGACACCCAAAAAAATGGTTTTATCATCATGTGAAAGCTACCTCATCAATGACAGTGCAGTGATTAGTGCACTAGTTTTCCAGTCAAGAGATCTAGGTTCAATCCCCAATTGGTGTGGGATACTTTGTTGCTTGCAAATGACTTCTAGTGTTGACCAAATCTAAAAAATTGGGTACTAGAACAAGTCTGAGAAGTAAAGGCTGTCGGTGTGATGATGACCACATCGCCTCTAGTGTGCCAGTAGTCAAGAAAACATTGACCTAAGACCACAACCTGTGAGAACAGGATCTTTGCTGTTTATGTTACTTCTACTTGATCACAGTGTGTACAGCAATAGTGAGCATAAGCATAACCAGATATTGCTTTGATTGGTTTTTTCTAAGTTTACAGCAATGGAGATCAAATGGTTACAGGGAAGAAAGAAGATCACAAGGCCTTTATCAGGGGCTTACACAAGGGAGGCAACTTCAGCTCCTCATAACACATTGCAACAAAAATAATTTGTCTTTCAACCTTTCTATGTTTTTCAATAACTTCAAGTTTTGCTGCAGTCATTGCCCTGCCAGATTTGATCTGTGCTTTTAATAGAAGATATGGTTCACTTGTTAGTTAGACGTTTTTTATGTTAAATTATTAATAAGATGTTCAAGTCAATAAGGAAGTATCTAGAGACAATGAAGAAATCTTGAATAAATCAGATGAGGAGGCTCACCCTGGGGGCCACTCTTCCCCTTCTCTCTCTTCTCTTACCTCACTCTGTTTCATTTGACTCTGTCCTACAGTCACACCCTTGCTCAACTTTCACACGCGCCCTCGTGGTAAAGCCCTTCCATTGCACTTTGGTTGGGCTAGCTTCTGAGGGCGCACAAACCTAGCATAGGTACATACAGATGCACACATGCATCCAAGCACTGGTTTATGCGTCCTGATATCGCCCAATGGACTACGGTCTGGGGTGGAAAATGGCGCGCCTCCGCCAGTAGAAACTAGTGAGGCAAACATCTAAGCAACAACAACAACAAAAATTGAATAAATCAGTGTTTACTCCACATAAATTATTTCGTCACAGGAACACAACCTAAAATCACAACATTCACTTTCTAATATAAATATATAGAACAATGAAGATTCTACATAGATAAATAACATGAGACATACAACTCTGCCTGTGAATATATGCACTGTCATGATAAGTTTTTTTCTGAAAAGCCAGTTTAATGAATTTACAAAATAGTATAACCTGGCTTGTGAATCAGATGATCCTCACAGTAGTGAGCCTCTTAGAAGCCTCATTACACTACAACAATGATGACCCTAGTCAACCTTCTTCAATATGGACTGGGATATAGGAAGAGCCACTACTTGGTATCAGAGAGACAATTGTCAGGATTGAAGAACTAAGTAGGAGTAGATTCAAAGACAAACAAATTGGAGGAATTGTAGGGTAGGAGTATGATCTAGCTATTGAAGTTTTCCTATGTGCATTAACCCTTGACACAGATGCACTGGTGTGTGTGTGTAAATACTCCACTTCCCGAAACACCCATTATGGACCATTTTTCTAAGGCGCATTTCGGGCTGTACTGCTTAGACTTTGGCCATACTATTGTGATGTCTACACAGTGCACACATTTTCGGAGATAAATATGGCGGCATCCACAAAATAGAAACTGTGCCGATAATAATAAGGGAAATGGCCGTTCTAAATGGCTAACGACAGAACAAGCCATTGAAAGTATTCTCAAGGAATATTTGAGGACGATAAATTGAATAAAGATTTCAGATGGTTATTTTGAAAATGACGTGATTATTTGAATTACACGTGTGAGGAAACTTGAAAAATCTTTCCTGTCTTTCGGAGAATCAGACTACGGCCCTCATTAGAAATTGGTTGAAAAATTGTAAATTCAGTACAATAAGAAACAGTACTGTAAATGTGGTGAAGACTTGTAACTTCTTGACGGAAACTAACAGAATATTCATTAGAAATTGACTAACAGTATTTTTACTAGAAATAAAACCAAAAAATGTGTAACTACAATGAAACCTTGTTACAAATTCTATGAAATAATAAAAACTGGCTCAGATAATGACAAATGGTGTCTTCGTTGCTTTTTTAAAATTGTTAATGATTATTTGAAGTAAGGCAAAGTGAGGGATCATTCAGTACTTTAAAAATGAAAGAAAACATTGGCTTTCTCATGCAATACTTTTCATTAGTACAATAGTAGCACTTAACAAGCACCAGATCAGAGCTCAATCACAACACACTCTAGAGTGCCAGCTCCGTGCATACTCATACAAAACCTGTGACCACCAACTCTTTGACTGCTGGCCCCAATAGATGTTGAGAAAATGCTTCATCATCTGAGGCCAGGTAAAATGAACACTGTATGGAACTTGACAACAACTAACAACCACGTGCAGATACAGTTGCATGACATTGGGCTGAACGGCAAGAGCCTAAGTGTTGCTGATTTCATAACAACATTGTTTTCATGCCTCTGGTGGTCCATGAATACTGAAAATCATAAAAAGAAAGGTCAACAGTGTGTTTTAACAATGATAACAATGATCTGTATTTCTCCAAGTGCTCAAAAAGTTGTCCACAACAATGATCACACATAAGTATTACTCCAAATTTTGGAAAAATATAGCAGCGAGAGGTCAACAGAGAGTTTTAACAATGATCACACAGATAAGTATTACTAAAACACTGGAAAAACATAAAGTAATGTAACATCATGCATACAGTGCACTGAGAAATAAAATATAAAGCATAAAAGTGATAAAGTTTGCAACCATATTGAAATTGAAATTGTCAATGGATAAGAGTACAGAACAAACTAAATATATGACAAACAGTACAAGTAAAATCATATTATATAAGTGCATAATAATATTTGTGGACTCAGTTCAATATATCACAGCTCTGGTTGTACTGAAGGTCAATATTCAATAAAAACATGTACAAGAAGAGACTTAGAGGTCGTACCAGGAAAGAAACAAATTGAAACCCATGTTACAGCCAAACGGTCTTCATCATGGACAAAGAACAAACAAAAACACTTAACCTTTAGCACGCTACCAATTTTATGAAAAACATTTGACCTAATTAATTAACTGAATTTCTCGCTATTGTCATCGACTTTCAAAATTTGTAACTTTTCTGTTTGTTTGTCAATAAATATGATTTTCTTGTGTGTAGAGACACAACTGAAGAAAGAACTTCTGGGTGTTATTGTTTTTGATGTGTGTTTGTTAGTTTCTCAGATACAAACAGATGAATTTGAAAATTTATGAAAATCTCGTTAAAAATTTTGACTCGACCACTAGGCCTAGTTGCTCTGATAAAAAAACATGGAAACCACAACAATGTATCGATACTGTGTTTACAATATCGACACAACTGTTAGTTTCCAATTCAAACGTAGTTCTTTCATCTAAACAAACAAAAACAGATCTACTCGATAAAGATCATTCCCAACAACCTACTTCACCTTTCGCAAAAAGTCAGCTTGCTCCAAACGGCATATCAAATTAAAATTGTTCAAAAGCCATTAGTAATCTAACATACAATACTTTCACCGGCAAAATATCATGTGTAGATGGATGACGTATTCAGCATTTTAAAAATGGCTATCGGTAGGGTCTCCGTTAAAAAATAAAATATTTTTTTAAAATTACGATTTTGTAGGTCGAGTTAGTCTAGACAGTCTGGTCTATGGTATGCAGCAGGTTAACCTTTACCACGCCACCTTTTTTTAATTGCGAAAATTTGACCTAATTAATTTACTTTATTTCTCGCTATGGTAGTCGACTTTTAAAATTTGTAACTTTTCTGTTTGTTTGTCTATAAATATGATTTTCTTGTGTATAGAGACACAATTGAATAACAAACATGTGGGTGTTATTGTTTTTGTTGTGTGTTTGTTAGTTTCTGAGATACAAACAGATGAATTTGAATATTTATGAAAATCTCGTAACAAATTTTGACTCGACCACTAGGCCTAGTCGCTCCGATAGAAAACCATGGAAACCACTAACAATGTATCGATACTGTGTTTACAATATCAACACAACTGTTAGTTTCCAATTTAAACGTAGTTCTTTCATCTAAACAAACAAAATAAACAGATCTACTCGATAAAGATCGTTCCCAACAACCTACTTCACCTTTCATAAAAAGGCGGCTTGCTCCAAACGGCGTATACAAAATTAAAACTGTTCAAAAACCATTTGTAATCTAACATACGATACTTTAACCGGCAAAATGTTGTGTACATATGGTGACGTATTCAGCATTTTTTTAAATGGCTATCGGGAGTGGCTCCGTTTTTGTAGTCCGAGTTGGTCCGCTAGGGTGTTACAAGGGCGTGCCAAAGGTTAATTAAATTTTGAATTCTCCGTCTATGTCTCAGTTCTAGAACGCCACTGCATGCCCGTCCATTCTAATTTACGGACATCGTTTAGTAGTTACCACTACACGTACTTCAGTATGTGACAGTCATGTTTTCTACTCAAAGTATTTTGTCTGTATTTAAGTGGATGATCAATAAACTTCTGCCTCCTCAGAAATAATCATATCCATATTCACTAGAATATGTAAGGCTGGAGGTGACAAATTTGTGTAGGATCTCAGGTCATCCCGTAACCAGTGAGGTCATTGGGGCGCACATGAAGACATCCTCAGAACCACATGCCACCCTTCTCTGTCAGCGGCCGCTACCTGTGTCTCTTCTGATCAGAGATTGGTCCATTCTTTTATGTTGTCCTCCCACCTCTTTTTCGGCCGGCCTCTTCGTCATCTGCCTTGTACCTTTCCGTGGAGGATTGTATTTGCAAGACCATTTGATCTCGATATGTGACCGTACCAAGCGAGTTTCTTTCTTTTGACAGTTGCCAAGAGGTCTTCAAAAGGCCCTATTGCTGTTGTAATTCTATCTTGTATTTCCTCATTTGTAATTCTTGTAGGATCTATGTGCCAGGTAAACAATTGTAGGAGCCAGGTGTAGTGCTTGTAGGGTTGTGTAACATGTCAGTGGGTAAGGTATTTTGTTCTTGAAAACATAAATTCTATATGTGCACATTTAAGTTTATTTTCAAAGTAATATTAACTTATTTCTACTACTCTTTATTTTTGATGTCTTAGCTGCAGCAAAGCTTGATTCATGCAGTCTGATCTTAAAAGTCAGTGATAGCGTTACAGGAGAGAAAATTTACACAGAAAATCCTTTTTTTTTCCTCCAAAACTGGAAGGAACTGGTGGGGTTAGTCTTGCATGATGACTGACATGATGCGAGTAAATACGATACTAGTCCTACAATGTTAGGCGCCAAAACAACATTTTTAGTGACTGGCGCAGAGAATTTCAATTGCCCTCTTAAAAATATATTCCCATCTCAGCTTGAAAACATTGTTTCATCAAAGATTTTGTGGTTGTGAAGAGAAACTGATCAATTACCTGCCTCAGGTTGTACACATTCTGGATATTGCTAACAGAAACAGCATCAACATTCCTGAACATAGGTTGAGGGGAAGATGCCACGTACACCTAGGAGTTCTCCTGCCCACCATCCATCCCCTAACTTCTCATACACAGTGATGACATCCCCTGAAAAAGGAAATGAGTTTAGCAAGGATATGTGTCATTCATACATTTTGCAAGAATGTTTGATATTCTAGAAGTATTGCTGCAACAGCAGTTCAATGCTAACTAAATGTTCTCAATGATGTATTAGCTGACAGTGGAATTAAGGATATGTTCTCAATGATGTATTAGCTGACAGTGGAATTAAGGATATGTTCTCAATGATGTATTAGCTGACAGTGGAATTAAGGATATGTTCTCAATGATGTATTAGCTGACAGTGGAATTAAGGATATGTTCTCAATGATGTATTAGCTGACAGTGGAATTAAGGATATGTTCTCAATGGTGTATTAGCTGACAGTGGAATTATGGTTATGTTCTCAATGGTGTATTAGCTGACAGTGGAATTAAGGATATGTTCTCAATGATGTATTAGCTGACAGTGGAATTAAGGATATGTTCTCAATGGTGTATTAGCTGACAGTGGAATTATGGTTATGTTCTCAATGGTGTATTAGCTGACAGTGGAATTATGGATATGTTCTCAATGGTGTATTAGCT
Source organism: Ariolimax columbianus (assembly GCA_036924085.1). Lineage (NCBI taxonomy): Eukaryota > Metazoa > Mollusca > Gastropoda > Stylommatophora > Arionidae > Ariolimax > Ariolimax columbianus. Next base: position 122,831,083 of record JAVGWX010000003.1, on the reverse strand, counting down.
GACAGTGGAATTATGGATATGTTCTCAATGGTGTATTAGCTGACAGTGGAATTATGGATATGTTCTCAATGCTGTATTAGCTGACAGTGGAATTAAGGATATGTTCTCTATGATGTATTAGCTGACAGTGGAATTAAGGATATGTTCTCTATGATGTATTAGCTGACAGTGGAATTAAGGATATGTTCTCAATGGTGCATTAGCTGACAGTGAATTTAAGGATATGTTCTTAATGCTAGCTCTCAATGTTCACAAAGACTGCATAACACAAATGCGCCAGTTCCTGGTTTCTTCATGCAGGGTTACTTCTATTAACAGTACAAATGTCAAGATGTGACGCTCTGGTACTCTAATACCATCATTCTTTGGTTTGATGAAGCAGTCAACCCATAAGTGGTAATTTATTTAACAAAATAAAAACTGTTCCTTCAAACCACCCTGTTTGGATGCTGGTAGTCTGGTAAAAGCAATGGTTAGAAAGAGCTGGCACAGCATAATAAGTTGCTGAAGGCAGAAATATTGGGGCAAAATGTGTAGAAATGACAGAGGAAGCCTAACAAATAATTTTCCTACATGTCAAGTCTACAGATGGTACCAGTAAATCTACTTAATGACTTTTCTGTCCCTCCTGTGTCATTAAGTGTCATGTGAAGCTCAAGTTGCCTTCCTTGTCCAATTGTGTTGTGTCGGTTGTTATAAGCCTGTGTTGTTGTATACTTTCTGTTTTGTCATCCATCCATCTACCACTTGGTTTTCCTCATGCCTTGTAACCAGATCTTCTTGTGTAAACATGCAGTGGTAGTTGATCATGTTACATTCTTATGAGATGACCAAACGATTTTATTTTCTGTCTTGATATGTATTCAACACAAGGGGTAGTTATTATATTTCTATGTCAAGTCTCATTCCGTCTCTCCTGGTGTCATCAATGATATTTCTTAAATATTTCACTTCATACTTTGTAATTTGTCTCCCCTGTGTCTTGGATGAGTACCAAGTTTGACAATGGTAGCATACAGTTGCTATAAATATACTGCTTATCAGTTGTTGGTTTGTTGTCAAGCTGAAGTAGTTACGAAAGTTGATAAGTCACAGAAGTAGACTTTCTGGCATCTAGTTTCAATTTCGTTATATAAATGGTTTGACAAAGTTACAAATGACAGACTGTGGGAGAGATCGGGACAAGGTAAATTGGAACAGGAAATCTTAGGAAGAAAGTGGAGATGGATGAATCATACATTAAAAAAGCCCCAGGCTAGTATCACCAGGCAATCCCTGTCATAGAACCCCCAGGGAAAGTGAGCCATAGGCAGACCAAGGAATACATGGAGACGAGATCTGGAGGCACAAGTAAAGAAAACAGAGAAAAAGCTGGAAGGAAGTGGAAAAGATTGTACAGGACAGAGCTGCTCGGCGATGGTTGGTTGATGGCCTATTCACCCATGGGTGATATAAAGCACAAAAAAAGTTTCAATTTCTGTATCAAACCATCCATATTCTGTAAAAATACAATTCTGTTGTACTGTCTTTATGACAGACAAAACAATCAAGAGCAACAGAAATAAAAGTGGCTAGCTTATCTAACTGAATAACATAGCAAGATAAATATATGTAGTAAAGAAATTAATATAATAGACACAAATAAAACTGTTTTTATCACAAAAGAGAATGTTCAAGAGTTTCAGTCAGGTGGGACAGTAATAAGCTTCTTCTTCTTTTGTCCTAATGCTCTTCCGTTGTGGTTTCACAGAGAGGAGGTATGGCAGTCTTTTGGTTTACTTTGATCCCCTCTATCGATCACCGCCGGGGACTACCTCTTGCTCGTGTCCCTGAACCCTTAAGTATGACTTCAAAGCAGATTGATCATACTACATCCTTGTCAATTGTAAAAAAAAAAAACTAAATTTTTTTGTGCTTCAATATAGTAATTAATCAATGTAGTCTCAACCATTTTTGTCAATGTACTGCTGCGAATTTGTCACAAATTGTCTTTACTGGTGCACTTCCCACAGGTCTCGATCTTACATTTGTGCCTATCTAATGAGGTCCAAGTTCGACACTGATAATATAACGTAGGGATGATCAGCGAATTTAGCAGTGTCTGTTTAGTGGACATGGTGACACTTTAATGTTTCAGTATTGGTGTTAGCTGGCAGTGCACCTTGTTCACCACTTGAATTCTATTTTCTGTCTCTCTGTCCAGTCAGCCGTCATCAGTGAAAACACCTCCCAGGTATGTAAACTGTTGTATCTGCTTTAGGATTTTTCCACTGTGTTGCTTCACAGTTAATTATCATTGTTTCTGTCTTGTCGCTGTTGATCTTCATGTCATACTCTAGGTAGACTTATGGAGGTTCCTGGTCACTTATGGAGGTTTACGGTCACTTATGGAGGTTTATGGTCACTTATGGAGGTTTATGGTCATGTATGGAGATTTATGGGCATCTATGGAGGTTTATGGCCATTTATGGAGGTTTATGGTCATGTATGGAGGTTTATGGGTATCTATGGAGGTTTATGGCCACTTATGGAGGTTTATGGTCACCTATGTAGATTTATGGTCACTTATGAAGGTTCATGGTCGCTTATAGAGGTTTATTGTCACCTATGTAGATTTATGGTCACTTATGGAGGTTTATGGGCATCTATGGAGGTTTATTGTCACCTTTGTAGATTTATGGTCACTTATGAAGGTTCATGGTCGCTTATGGAGGTTTATTGTCACCTATGTAGATTTATGGTCACTTATGGAGGTTTATGATGGTCACCTATTGATTTTATGGTCACACCTATGGAGGTTTATGGTCACTATGGAGGTCATGGTCACCTATGGAGGTTTATGACACTGTTAAGGTGACAACAGACCTGCTTTAATAGACAGCTCATCTATCTGACTGGCTTTGTAGTCATACAAGGCTTTGCAGAGACAGATCACAGCTGGAGAAGGGAACTCTTCATCAACTACAAAAATTCAAATAAATGAAGATTAATATTTGTCTCTATCTTGATAATTCTATAATATTCACATCTTAACAACAAATTCCAGACTACTTCTTTGTCCTTCATCTTCCTCTAAACCACGAATTTTCAAAAACATGCATAAAAGCCTTCCAGTTTTGGTCATTAACTGGTTCACTAACAAGTTCCTGAAAAAATCCAGAAAAATTATCCACTATCCCTGGAATTTTGAGTACATAAAGTCATCTATACATCATTTTCAAATTTTTTTAAATTTGAGAATAGTGTTTATCCATAAAGTGCAGCCATTTTGGTATTCAGTGAAGACATTTCTTTGCATTTGAAGCCAGTTCTTTGTTTAAACATGACAAAATGCGTAGTTATTTGGTTAATAATAAAAACTTTAGGAACATCTTATAACATGGAATTTATTAGAATGGAAGCAATTGACTTGTTCAGTTTTGGGTAAATAGCAGAATTATTGAATTGTGAGTCAACAGTTTATTTTTTGTTTGTTTAAACTAAACTGTGCCCCTTTAATCTCTTTTACACCTATCTGCATTCCCACAAATATTATGTTTTTATTTATTTATATTCTTTATTCAACTGTGAATAGTTCAGTATATATAATATGTGACATGTTAATGAAAAATTACTGAAAATAAATTGATCTCAAGTGAATGATTTTATGTGGTAGTTTTATGGCTGGAAAAATACTCTGGAGTGAATGATTTAGTTTTCTAAATAATGAAGTATATATAACATAAGATCACTCATGTAACAAAAATTTGATGTTTTGTCTTGGGCATCAATATCTTTCTCGTATTGTTGAATGTGTTTCTACTGGTCATTCATTTTCTTTATCTACTTTCTTGTTCTTCTTCTTCTTCTGTGTTCGTTCTCAATCTCCCGCTACCAAGCCCTGAAAAGGGCTTTGCAAATAGCAGGATGTAGTCCAGAGAACGGAATGCGTTGTGTCGCTAGTTTACAGTTTGACTGTGATATTTGCACCTTTCGGTCCGACACATCCGTCTTCGGCAGCTACTTTCTTGTATTTAGGGAATGTAATAATTTACTCAGATCAAAAATTGGGCTATGTTGTACTTGCACACTCTTCATCATCATCTTCTTCTTCATCTGCTTATTTGTACTATATGGAATATAATGCCACTACAGCAGTCAGCCCCTTATAAGAAGCCTGGGCCAAAATGTATCACGTATTTTAACGAAAACAGTTTCTCCAGCAGTAGTTTATTGAACATGATGAGGCTTTTGGCTGCATACTCAAAATTTATTACATTTTATTTTGTCCATAACTTCTGCTGACAAATGTTGTAGGTAACAGACATTATCTTTTTCAGGCCAAGTGTGCTGTGTTGGTTATATTTCAAGAAAATGATTGGACTGTTCTATATTTTATTTTTTATTTTATTTTTGCGTTCGCCTTATTTCTCTAATCCTTAAGGCGGTGTGCAATGCACTGTGGTTTTTATTTTGCGCCTGTCGGACCAGTGCATTCGACTTCAGCATGCATTTTATGTAAGGGTACGCTTCCTCCTGCATTTTCTAAGGGTTTGCTTCCTCGGGGTAACAGCCGGTGCTGTGATGGTGATCGAACCCAGCACCTTCCACTTGTGAGCCGTGCTACTTAACCACTAGGCCATCATAATTAAACATTTTTTGCTGCTCAAATAAGAAGAAGCTCTCACACATTATCTAGGATAAAGTGCTTGAGACTTTATTCTACTTGGTCTCGTTTTTCTCAGAAGTAGGGTGACCAGTTTCCTTCTCTAACGTCTTGCCTTCCATAACTGTAAATCAGGTAAATATTTACAGTTGAGTAGACTGAAGTCCGCCATGAATCAAGGATTGAACCCAATCCGGGATCAAGACGCTGAGCAGCACATGAGCTGCAGTGGTTAACGACCCATAGCTGACTGCTAGCGTCATGGCCTGCGAACCAGAGCTGCCAAGACCCCTCTACACCTCCACGCAGTGATCCTGGATAACAGGTTGCAGCAGGGCAGACTGGCTAAGGAGAAGGGATCGAAGTGGGAATGCTAACCCGGTACTCAAAAAATGCTTTCTGAAGTCGGATGTGTTGGACCGAAAGGTGCAAATATCGCAGTCAAGATGTAAACTACGACACAACGCATTCCTTCTCTGGACTACATTCTGCTACTTAAGCCCTTTCAGGGTTTGATAGCGGGAGATTGAGAACGAACGCAGAAGAAAAAGACCCCAATCCTTTTGATCCACGAGACAAGCACAGTAATCTGACAGCTACTCAGACTATCAAGCTGGGTTAGCAGAACTGATCCTAACAGCAGCCCCGAGATATAACTAATAACTCTCCCCATTAACTGCATCCAACTAGCTTAGATATGAATGTACAACTTACTAAACTCATCCTCCGGTGACATGACCTCTTGATAATAATCATTGGGTGGATGGCTTGGTAAATAATCACTGCAACCTTCAAGAGCTAAGTTCAATGGTAGACGCATGGTGCTGACCAGGAAACCCTGAAATATGGTTGTAACATTTTAGAGGTCAGAACAGAACTTGACTTACAGGAGCTTCATTTTACTGGTTTAGAAGACTGCACAGACTGTGTACAACCAGTTTCTTCTACTCCACCTGATCTAAAAATAACTAAGTGCATCCAATCTATTCTTGAATGAACTAACTGACACTGCCTCAACTAAAAAATGTTCCATATTGGACCTACCCATGTGGATGACTGTACATTTATCTACATTAAACTCCATTTGCCAGCTTACAGACCATTCTCGAATTTTATCATAATCCGACCGCAATACATCCATTTCTGCTTTAGATGAGAAACTTCTTTATAGTTTTAATCTGCGAATTTTGTAATCATGGGTCCGATATCATTGTTTAAATCATTTATATATATCAAGAACAAATATGATTCCAAAACCGAGCCCTGTTGCACTTCACTTTTTTCTTCACACCAATCGGAGTACTCCTTATTTATGCCCACTCTCTGCTTTCTTGCCGTTAACCAATTTTCAATCCAAGTGACAACTTTGCTACCTATTCCATGTGATTTTAACTTCCTAAATAATCTTTGATGAGGTACTCTATCAATAGCCTTTGCAAAGTCTAGATAAATAACCTCCACTGGCTCCCAACTATCATTTTAGCAACCACCTCCATAAATTCTAATAGATTTGTTAAGCACGATCTGACTATTTCTGATTAGATTAAATTTGTCTAAATGCATTACAATGTTTTCTTTGATTATTGGCTCCAACATTTTACAGACTATGCTTGTTAAACTAACCGGTCTTTAATTTGTTGGATCTGATTTTTCCCCCTTTTTTAATAAGGGGATCACTCCTGCTTCTTTCCAATCCCCTGGAACAATCCCTTTCACAAGTGATTGAAAATTTAATACAGCCAATGGTTTTGCTAACAGGTCTCTAATTTCAAACAGCAGTTTTATATGAATACCATCTTGATCTGAACATTTGCCTAATTTTCTAATTCAATTTTTCTGTTCTTGCTTTAATCCTCAAATACAAATGTTCTCTGTTATTGCCTAATTATCTAATATAATTGTTCTATATTCTTGTCAAATTCTTTTATTGTCACTCAGTCAGCAAGAACTCCAGAGCTTGACAGATCATTTCTCCAAAACATGGAAAGATTTTGGCGTCAAAATAAGCCTGGATAATTGAAATGTGCTGAGACAGATTGACAACTACGAATTTGACAACTGTAGACCAGTTCACTTACCTAGAGCCTTTCATTAATGATAAGCTCTCCCTAGAACCCAAAATAAGCAACTGCATTGGCAATGCTGCTGCCATAATTTTGCATCTCACAACACTTGCCTGGGAAAATCCCAAACTTACAGTTAAGATCAAGGTCATGGTCTACAATGCCTGTGTTGTCAGTATGTTTCTATATGATAGTGAAACATGGACAGCCTACGATAAACAAGAGCAAAGGATCAACATAGTTCATCTATGGTGCCTGAGATCCATCCTTGGTGTCTCGTAGAGAGACAGAGTGACAAATGCAGACCAGAGTTAAATTCTTGCACAGGTCTCCCAAGTATGAACACTCTCCATAGGCAGTGAAGACTGTGATGACTTGGGCACGTTTGTCACATGGAAGACAGTCGCAGATACTTAAGATATTTTCTACGGACAGCTGACACATGGTAAAAGAACAGTTGGCAGGCGATAGCTGAGGTTCAAAGACCCATGTGAACTGGGCATTAAGACAATGGATATGGATCTGACATCTTTGGAAGACATAGCTGTAGACCAATCCAAATGGAGCGCCACCTCAGACTTGGTGAAAATAAGTTCTTGCAACGCAGAGAAAAGAAAAAACAACACCGCAGAGAAAAGAAAAAACAGCACCACAGAGAAAATGATAACCAAATAAACTCAGTAAAGAGTTGTAACTCTAAGGTCGCATCCTCCTGTAGTCAATCATGACAGTAGAGAGCTGCTACTCTAAGGTCGCATTATCCTATAGTCAATCTTGATTGAATAGGGACTTGTACTTTGTGTCGTTCTACATAGGTCTTCTTCCTTAAACCCTACATTAATTTAAACATGACCTGTCCAACTTGTTCTGTTTGATTTTGAACATTGTGTTTGCTTATACAAAGAATATCAATTTAATTGGCTTATTATTTCAGTTGAAGTTCAGATTTGTGATGTTTCTTTTTATTTTAAATTTAAGTTTTTAAATTTATACAAATTGTTTCCCACTAGCATGAGGGTCGAGGTAGCGCAGTGGTTGGCGCATTTTTTTCTCAGCCGAGCTATCGGGGTTCAGTCCTCAGTAAGTGCAGGATTTTCTTGATTGCAAAATGGCTCCTGAGGTCAATCTAGCCTAAAATAATTGGTACCAGAACAATCTTGAAAAGAAAATGCGGGTGGTGTGATGTTGACCAGATCTTCCCTAGAGACATGTTGGTCATTAAAAATATGGGCATAACACCATATTCCCAATATGCAACACAGGCCTTTTACCAAGATTTAAACATTTAAAACTGGTCAAAATAAACGAGGAGAAAACCACATGCACAATATTCTCGCTTTCATTAAAACCCCAAAGTACCAAATTAAGTCTAAATGGCAAAATCCTGCAGCCAAACGACAACCCAACCTATCTGGGAGTCACATTTGATCGGCGCATGACATGGAAAAGTCAGATTGAGAGAGACCGAATGAAAGCCAGATAAAGAATGGCAATCATGAGGAAACTAGCTGGCACAAGCTGGGGAGCAGACGAAGGCATACTAAAGAAACTGTATACTGGAAGAGTGAGACCAGTTCTCGAGTATGGCATTGCGGCATGGACAACAGCAGCGAAGGCGAACTTCGATAAAGTTAACAAACTTCAAAACCAAGCCATGAGAATTATAACAGGTGGCATGAAGTCAACGCCAATTGTAGAACTTGAAAAGATTACAAAACTGCAATCCATGACCGATAGAAGAGACTGCAGAGCCCAGCTGCAGTCAGAGAAACTCCGAAGACTGGCGGACCATCCAATGCACCAGAGACTAAACAATTTGGGAAATGGGAAACTAAAGCGGAGAAACTTTGCAGAAATAGCCAAAGCAAAGATGCACGAAGATCCCATAAACGCACTAACAACACCAAAACCCATCACTACTGTACGAAAACCTACCTGGAGGCAGGATATATTTCCAGAGGTGGTAGAAAATATACCAGGTATTGCAAACAAAAACTGCCAGACTGAAAAAGAAAGGAGAGATACTACCCTAAGCTTCATAACGAAAAGCTACCCAAGCATGGACTGGACCCATGCATACACCGACAGTTCTGTAACAAACACTACACAGAACGGAGGGGCAGGAGCATTCCAGAACCTACCAAATGGCAGACAAATAACACTGTCATTCGCTACTGGTAAGTACACAAGCAATTTCAGAGCGGAGGCAGAGGCTCTGAGGGCGGCAGTGGAAGAAATGGTGACACACAGTGAAAATGAGAGCCATATAGTCCTGCTGACAGATGCTCTCGCCGTAGTCACAGCGCTAAAAAGCCAGAAAAACACTGAGCTTAATGACTTAAGAGCAGCACTCTGCAAACTGTGCCAGCAGTCCGCACCAAAAAGGGTAGTGGTACAGTGGGTTCCGTCACACTGCAACATCCAAGGCAACGAGGAGGCAGACAGACTGGCAAAAGAAGGTGCAAGACTACCACAAACAGATACCAGTATGACGTTCGAAGAGTCAAAACGGCTTATCAAAGCCAGATACATGACCAAATGGGAAACCGAACATACTGGTTACACCAAAAACGATGCCTATTACCAGTTGAACCGAAGAGAGCAGGTCGTTGTCTTCAGACTTCGCACTGGCCACAACAGACTGAGGTACCACCTATTCAACAAATTGAAGATAGGGTGTACCGACGAATGCCCGTGCGGTACTGGTAAAATGACCGCTGAACATCTGCTGCAGAACTGCCCGACATACGAGGATCAGAGAGAGCAGATGTGGCCATTACCAGTGGAACTGCAAGACAAGCTCTATGGCAGTGGCGAGAGCCTCAGGATGACCGCCGCTTTTTTCGAAAAAATTATGGTTACTGTCTGACTGCGTACGCAGAAGAAGAAACATTTTAAAAAAACAAGGATGTATGTAATAGTGTTCACTGATTGACTAGCACTTACATAAACTTATATGTCAGCACAAACATCCATATACATTGACTGAGAGAGTCATGCAATAGGTTATTTTGTTATTAGTGTACTAGAGTACCTGTTTGTCTCTGACAGTTTCAATGTACTGTGAGAAGACACTGGGCTGTTGGGACTTGCCCTCCAAGGTGCACAGGTTGCTGCTGATTTTATAATGACTAGCTTCCAGAAAGTTCAGCATCAATGTTGACTGAGGGTATAAAACATTCCATTAGCCATGAAGTCACAGAATGTAAAACTATAAACTATTATTAGATCTAGTCAGTAAGTAGATCACATACTGATATGGGATAGCTGGAAATCATAAATGGTGATTTCTAAAGATGTCATTAGGTGGCAGCAACATCCAGCTTGATTACTTCATGTTACAGACACTAGGTGTCACATGCATGTCCACAGCTCAGATGAAAAAGGTGACTGTTCATAGTGTGAATGACCAAAGAACCCAATTCTGTGGGCTAAATAGACTTCCTGCAAAGTGGTACATAACTGGGTCATTACATCTTTTTAAAGTCATTCAAAAATTGCAGATGCAGACTGACTGGGTGGTCAGTTCCTTTCCCTGCTGCTTAGAGATTGCTGGATCCTCCTTCATGCATCTGTTCTTGCATATTAAGGAGCTAAGATTAAGGCCCAGGTTCTGTGTCAGATGTCGAGTGTGTCCCAGCCATCGAAGCCTTTGAAGACTAAGTATGAAAAATATTGCCACAGTGTCTGTTCTCTCTAACACCTCTGTGTTGGTGATCTTGTCTTGCCACCCAACCTCCAGGATTCTGCACAGGCACCTCATGTGATAGCTGTTTAGCCGCCTCTCTTGGTACATGTGGGTAGACCATGCTTCACTGCCATAAAGAACTCGCACAAGAGAAACATGATTTCCTTTGTGTCATTCTCTACTGGGTGCATAAATCAGTGTACAATTGTTCCTTTCAGTTCCTGTCTATGCTCTTCTGGAATATACTTCATTAATCTTTCTGAGATAGCCTCTTTTCCCCATGTATTCATTTACTTTTCCCTCTTACTTGACCATAGCATGGTTAAGATAAGAGAAGAGCTACTATTTAAACATGCCAGATTGAAGTAGTCCATTTTATGAGAAATGTTGTGAGAACCAAATAACTGTCAACTGGTGAGTAAGTCAATACTGGACAGCTCAACATAATGGTACAGCAAGAAAATAGCATAAAACGGAGATAGGAACACTAATTTGCAATGAAACATGATCACTAAGCCTGTAATTGACAGAAAAGAACAGCCAGTCTGTGTCCATTTGATTATGCATTGCTTGGTAAGCTATCACTGAATCATTCCTCTCTTGCGACCAAGTTCTCAGAAACCTTTCTAAACATTTGCTACATTCTACACAGCTTTCCTGAAATCTTTTTTTCATATGAAAATGTTGTATATGAAACAATTTCATCTAAAACCAACATACAAAAAAAAATACATGTTTATTATTATTTTAAAAAATATTATTATTACTTCTACTGCTAACTGTTTTTAATATTCATAATCTGATTAAAATAATTCATTTATAGACAAAATATTATAGACAACTCAATGTCTTTCAAACCTGCTCTAATTTTTGCCTGGTTTCTTCTTGTGCATCAGCATCTGCAAAACTGGGTTTGTTTTTGTACACCTCCACCAACTTCTCAACACCTGAGGAAAATGGAACAATCCAGAAGCTATTAATAAATAATAATGCCATTGAATATCTAATGACTATAGCATATTACTAGCAAATGCATTCTGTTTTCAATACCAGGTTGGAAAGAAAAAGGATGATGTAAACCTTTCAAACATGTAAAAGGTAACTGGTGAGGGTTGTGTATGGGCTAGCATGGAGAACAGACAGACGAGGATATAAAAACAAGGATACAAAAAGCAAGGGTTGCATTCAGAATGTTGAAACCCATATGGAACTCAAAGGAAATAAGAAGAAAGATAAAAATATGGATTTTCAATTCAAATGTGAAGCCAGTCCTGCTGTATGGAGCAGGAACATGGAGGATGACCAAAGGCAATGACAGGAGACTGCAGGGTTTTGTCAACAGATGCCTGAGAAAGATTCTTGGTATAAAATGGTTTGACAAAGTTACAAATGACTGACTGTTGGAGAGAGCGGGACAAGGTAAATTGGAACAGGAAATCTGAGGAAAAAAGTGAAGATGGATGTGTCATACATTAAGAAAGCTCCAGGCCAATATCACCAGGCAATCCCTGTCATGGAACCCCAAGGGAAAGAGACACATAGACACACCAAGGAATACATGGAGATGAGATATGGAGACGGAAGTAAAGAAAACAGGGAAAAGCTGGAAGGAAGTACAAAAGATTGCACAGGACAGAGCTGCTTGGCGACGGTTGGTTGATGGCCTATGCAACCCCTGCTTAGTAGAATGCGAAAGAGACATTTTGTTTTCAATACCCAGGTTGGAAAGAAAAGTAACTCTGTAAACCTATTAAACAAGTAAAAGGTAGCTACTAAGGGTTGTGCATGGGCTAGTAAAACCATTGGTTTTCTTTGCTGCTTCTTCAGCGTTCGTCTTGAAAAGGACGTTTGTGTCATATCGTACTTAACAGTTGGACTGCGATTTTCGCGCTTTTCAGACCGACATATCCGGTTTTAGTACGGCATTTTTGAGACTGAGTTTGTCATCACTCTTCGATCCTAATCTCTTAGCCAGGCTGCATGCAGGTCTGTTTCCAGGGGCCACCACTTGGAGCTGGAATAGGGTTTTGGTCAGCTACGGGGGTCACTGATGCGTGCAGCCAGATGCGAGTTGCTGACTACTGTCAGCTCATTCACTTCTGCATCTTCGACCCCAAACCATTGCTGTGTAACTACTACTGCAAATGATCAGATACAGAATGCTTGTTAATGCATCATCTGTAGTGAATGGTCTTATACTTTAGTTGGAGAGAAATGATGAATCATGCATATTCCATTTTACTTATATAAGCAGGATTTTACAATTACAAACCAGGAAAGCAGAATATTAGTAGCAAACGTTTCAAGTGGATTTTAAGCAATGTTTCTTCCATTTTCTGGTACAGAAGTGTGGAAATAAAAGCTGATCCTGATATGTTCTTATAAGAGAACATGAAGGAAACAGAGAAGTAATGCTTACTTGATGGATGGGAAACAACATAAATGATGGTTACCTTCCTTTCCTTTTCTTTCCTTCTCAATGTATTGGTGTACGTGAATGAGATAGTTTTTAAGTATATCCTTCCTTCTCTCATTGTCCACAGACACTTGAGAATCTTCTGCCTGCAAATATTAACATCCAAAACATGATAATATGCCAGACAGCAAAGTCTTGTTCCAGTCGCAACAAAAATTTTGTTCACAACAATAGCTGTCTCTCTTTTAATTCTATCTTAGCGCAGTAGATGTTTTCATGTTATGTTATATTACGAAGTTCCAGGAAGTTCTGGCTCACCAGATAATGTCCAAGTCAGCTATGTGTAACAACGATCTCCCACCGGCCGGCTGAAGGCGTGGGAGGGGCCGCCCCCTTTTTACCTGACTCCTGCTGATAGCAATCTCTCCTTCAGCACTGGACGAGGTTTGGCTACAAACCTTAGCAGTTGGCACTGGTAGTGTTCGATCGACGCAACGGGACCTAGATGCCTAGGTGAACATTATTATTATTATGTTATATGTTCACCCTGCCTCTGTTAGTCATGGTTCGAACACATTTGTTTTTAAATTTGTGTGTGCGTGTGTATGTGTGTGCATGCATGCATGTGTATGTGTTTGCATGCATGAATGAGTGTGTGTTTGCATGCAAGTGTGTGTGCATGCATGTATGATTGCATGCATGTGTGTGTGTGCATGCATGTGTGTGTGTTCATGCATGTGTGTTTGTTCATGCATGTGTGTGTATTCATGCATGTGTGTGTGTGTGCATGCATGTGTATGTGTTCATGTATGTGTGTGTGTGTGTGTTCATGCATGTATGTGTGCATGCATGTATGTGAGCATGCATGTTCATGCATGTGTGTGTGTGCATGCATGTGTATGTGTGCTCATGCATGTCTGTGTGTGTGTGTTCATGTATATGTGTGTGTTCATGCATATGTGTGTATGCATGCATGTGCGTGTGCATGTATTTGTGTATGTGTGTGCATGTGTGTGTGTGCATGCATGTGTGTGTGCATGCATGTGTGTGTGCATGCATGTGTGTTTGTGTGTTCGAGAGAGAAAGAGTGTATGTGAGAGAACGTAGATGTGTGTGAGAGATAGTATATATATATATTTTATTTATTTTTTTTGTGTTCGCCTTATTTCTCTAATCCCGTAAGGCGGTGTGCGTGGCACTGCGTTTTTTTTATGTTGCGCCTGTCGGCCCAGTGCATCCGACTTCAGCATGCATTTTATGTAAGGGTCTGCTTCCTCCTGCATTTTCTAAGGGTTTGCTTCCCCGGGGTAATGGCCGGTGCTGTGATGGGGATCGAACCCAGCACCTTCTGGTTGTGAGCCGTGTCACTTAACCACTAGGCCCCGCCGTCCCCCATATATATATATATATATATATATATATATATATATATATATATATATATATATATATATATATATATTTATATATATATATATGTGTGTGTGTGTGTGTGTGTGTGTGTGTATGAGCTATGTGTATGTGAGAGAGAAAGTACATGAGAGAGAGTACATGAGAGAGAAAGAGAGATAGAGAGAGTGAGACAGTCCAATGTGTGACAGGGTTTGTATGTATATGAGAGAGAGACAGTCCATGTGTATATGAGAGAGTTTGTGTGTATGTGAGAGAGAGAGTCCATTTATGTATATGTGAGAGTTTCTGTGAGAGTCTGTGTGTGTGTGTGTGAGTGCTTATGTGTGTGTGTGTGTGAGTGCTTATGTGTATGTGTGTGAGTTATGTGATTGAGAGAGAGAGTATGTGTGTGATAGAGTTTGTGTATGTGTGCGTGCCTGAGAGAAACAGAGTCCTTATGTGTGTTCATGTGTATGTTAGAAAGACAGTCTATGTGTGTGAGAGAGAGAAAGAGAAAGTTAAAATGCATTTAAGAGAGTATGTTTATGAGTTAATGTGTATATGAGAGACAGGAAGAGATTGAGAGAGAAGCTATATTTATGAGTGAGTATATTTGTTATCATTCCTGTCTTCTTGCTTAACCCTTTACACCTTGTCCTTGAAACAGTTAACAGCTGTATTCATTTTAACCCTATGCCTTGAAAAAGTTTACCTTATTATCCTCATTTAGCTTTTAACTAAACCCTTTACACCATTTTGCTTTAAACAGTTAACCTTATCCTCATTTAGCTCTTTGCTTAACCCTTTACACTCTAAGCCCTGAAATAATTAACCTTTGTATCTCATATTAGCTTCTAGCTTAACCCTTTACACCTAAACCTTAAAACAGTTAACCTTCTTATCCCCCTTTAGCTTCTAACATAACCCTTAACACCTAAACCTTAAAACAGTTAACCCTCTTTTCCCATTTTAGCTTCTTGCTTAACCCTTTACACCTTAAGCCTTGAAACAGTTAACCCTCTTTTCCCATTTTAGCTTCTTGCTTAACCCTTTACACCTTAAGCCTTGAAACAGTTAACCCTGTTATCCCATTTAGCTTCTTGCTTAACCCTTTACACCTTAAGCCTTGAAACAGTTAACCCTGTTATCCCATTTAGCTTCTTGCTTAACCCTTTACACCTTAAGCCTTGAAACAGTTAACCCTGTTATCCCATTTAGCTTCTTGCTTAACCCTTTACACCTTAAGCCTTGAAACAGTTAACCCTGTTATCCCATTTAGCTTCTTGCTTAACCCTTTACACCTTAAGCCTTGAAACAGTTAACATTCTTATCCCATTTAGCTTCTTGCTTAACCCTTTACACCCTAAGCCTTAAGACAGTTAACCCTCTTATCCCCATTTAGCTCCTTGCTTAATAATGAGAGCACCAACAAACACTGAAATTAGTCCCATACAGAAATCTCAAATAAACCACTAAGTCTACTCTGACATTGCTGGTTTTGCGAGTAACTCATTTTATATATTAAGGTTGCTTTCTCCACACACAGCCCTTTTTAGATACATTTTACGAAATGCTTGAAAGGTTATGGTGGCCCTCTGATATGGTCCACGGAATAAAAACAGGTGAATTCAATCAATCAAAACCTTTCAGTTCCATGTGGGGCACAGGTCTTCAACAAATACATGCAAAATCCTTTTGTCTGGGCCATTATATTCCAGTTCTGTTCACATCTTTCCAATTTCATTTATTTATGTCCCAAGCTCTCTAGTTGGCCCATCAGTAAATGGGTACTTGATGAATGAAGAGAACATTTTTGAGCCGCCAAGAGTTTGTGCTCTGTCATATACACTTTCAGCAATGATAGAGAAAGTGTATGGGGGTGTCTTGGTGCAATGAAGTATGTTCTATGAGCAGTTTTCCATTTGTCCATTCTCTTCTCCATACATGTTTTGGCCTGCCTCTACTTCTCCTGCCTTGTGGATTCCAGAACAGAGACTGCCTTGCAATGTGATAAGCTGGTTTCTTTAATTGTGTCCTAATCAATACCATCGTCTTCTCCTCACCTCATGTTTTGCTGATATCTGCCTGGTTTTTCCCATCATTTCCCTATTAGTGATCTTATAATACCACTTGAATCTCTTTATTCTGTGCTGGTACTGGTACCTAATAATGAAAGCATGAACCTTTTTGGTTGTTGTTTCCAAGCCATACAATAGAACAAACTTGAAACTTCATTTAACGATTGTTGTTTTAGTGAAAAGTGGGTAAATTAATTGTTACTTAACGTTTTTTATACTGGTTTAGAAGACTACACAGAATTCTGTAAACAACTAGTTTCATTTACATTTCCTTGCTCTAAAAGCTATGTGCATCCAATCTATTCTTAAATGCATTATCTGTCACTGCCTCCACTACTTCCTGTGGCAATGTATTCCAAGCATTCACCACTCTCTGGCTAAAAAAATATTTCCTAATATCTAATCTGGACCTTTCTTTGGTTAATTTGTAGCTATGTCCTCTTGTTCTTGTAGGTTTTTGTATTTTGTAAAACTCAAGTCTAATTTACACAATTAAACCGAATAGTGTTCAATTTCAAGAAGTTAAAGGAGATCAGCATAAACTAAATTAAGTGGACTCAGTTGTAAATGGGTACCAGGCTTACTGTTTAGCAAATAAAGGCAGCTAAGAAGGGAACTGGCTACACAACCTCATAAAAAAAATAAAGTCTCGTCTTCTAACACTTCATCCCCAACAACAATGACCAATATAGGACAACCTTGACCTTTGACAGACAAGACTAAAGGATGTATGATATGACTAGCCTGAACATATACGAGAGCCAAAATCATTGATTGATTGGTTAATTGATTGATTGACCAGTATCTGATTAATGATCAATTCTATGTCCTTTTTAAGTTCATCTTCATTGCTACATGGAATCTCATTATTTCTGGGTTTTAAGTTGTCCCCAAACACACTAGTCCCCATGAGGGACCTATGGAACCTTACAGTGGGAAGAACAAATAGGGCCACTGCACCTCCATGCATGATGTAAAAGGTGACTAAAGAAAGTTGATCATGATGCTAGCAAATTTATCTTGTAAATCAAATTGCTACAGAAACCACCACAGCAAGAGCACACAAAGTGCTCCTATACAGGTTTCATGCATAGAATCATTGACAGTAATAACCCTATGCTTTGGCGGAAGTATACGGGTGAAGAAGAAGAAATATGCTAGGTCACCAAAAGAGACAACATTGCAGATTAAAGACAATATTTTCAAGCGAACGAAAGAAGAAGCTAGGTCACCTGGATGGACTGAGTTATTCTTCTTTGGTGTTCATCTTGAAAAAAGTGTTGTGACGCTGTCATAGTTTACAGCCTTTTGGCCTGATACATCCAGTTTCAGCACAACATTTTTCGTACCTGGTTTCTCTTTCCTCTGAGATCTCTATTCTCTTAGCCACAGTACACAAGTGCAGCCAGTTTCCAAAGTTGCCACTGGAGGCAGAATAACGTCATATCTTAACTTAACGTCTTTATACTGATTTAGAAGACTCTACAGAGTCTGTACACAACCAGTTTCTTGGAGGGTGTTTTTACTGATATGCGAGCCCATTTTAATAGACTCAAACACTAGAGCTAATTAGACCCACAGCCGATTAGGCACCATCTATAGCTGCTTTTAACAAACCACCTGAGGTACAAATAACTTGGGTAGATTTTTAATTTCAATTTTGTCTGGGCATGGTCCAGGCAAGGTCATGGTTACCTATGGTCCACTGACTCTGATGCAAGCAGTCAGCTCTGAGTCATTGGCTGGTCAACTCATTCACTTCTGTGTCTTCTACCCAGAACTGGGTTCAAATCCAGAGTGTTAATTACTTGTCCTTTCTTTTCTGTTGGGTTGTGTCTAAGTGTTCTTCTTCTTCTTTGGTAATCGTCCTGAAAAGGGCATACTGACATTATGTCATAGACTACAGCAAAGCTGCGATATCTGTGCCTCTTGGTCCAATACATCCAGTTTCAGCTGGCTGTTTTTGGTACCAGGTTTGCCATGCCTCTGTGATCCCTATTCTATTAGTGTAGCCTGTTTTCAGACCTGCCGCTTGGAGGTGGAATAAGGTTTTGGTCAGTTCTGGTTCGTTGCTCCTGGTGAAAGCAGACAGCTAGGAGTCTCTGGCTGCTGTCAGTTCATTCCCTGTGCTACATCTTCGGCCCATCTAAGTGTCTCAAAAAGTTAAAGAGAATACGTTTCTGTGATAATTGTTGTGACATTGTTATTGATAGCTACTTACATAACAATCTATCAGTATTTGCTCAGGCTGTCGAGGGCCCTTCACTCCCTTCTGCTGAACAATTGTATGGAGGTCTTGCTGTAGGTCCACTGATATTACAGCCTCATTGAGATGGTCAAAATACTGAAACAATCAGGTCAAAATACAGAAACATTCAGGTCAAAATACTGAAACATTCAGGTCAAAATACTGAAACATTTAAGTCAGAATACTGAAACATTCAGGCCAAAATACTGAAACATTCAGGCCAAAATACTGAAACATTCAGGCCAAAATACTGAAACATTCAGGTCAAAATACTGAAACATTCAGGTCAAAATACTGAAACATTCAGGCCAAAATACTGAAACATTCAGGCCAAAATACTGAAACATTTAGGTCAAAAAACTAATCTGTAACACTGACAATCTGTAGAAATTGCCAAGAAGCTTCACATACAAACACATTTTTGCAGACAGACAGACTAGAAGACTACAGTCAAACACATTGTTAAAGATTGGTAAAATCTCAGCTACTGCTGGAAGGAAGGATAGAAAGAGGGAAAGATTGACGGGTATGGTTAGATAATGTAAGGAAATTGGCAGAAGTAAACCAAGAATATTGTTCTAAAAGAAAAGAAACCTCTATAGAAGATATAATGTACGACCGCCATAAACAAGTTTACTTGATTCACCTTTTCACTCCAAGCGAACCACAGCGCCACCACTACAGCTGCTAGATTTACAAAAAGCCCGTATCCAAGCATTTGCTCTCATTGTTTGCCATAGAAGATTGGTTTTCTATGATGAAGTTGCTAGTCCCTGTTTACTTGCATTTGGTAAATTAAATTAGATATACAACCTGTCAAAATTTGCTCCTTGCAGACATTGATTGACACTAATGATGACCAATGTTTGATCCACCTCAATGAACATAACCTATAACGTCATATTGACTCACTGTACTAAAACTGTAAAAAGTACGACATGAATATCAACACATCAAAAACAGAGACAATTAATATAGGTAGAAATCACACCACACTTGATATTCATGTAAATTAAACAAAAATAAAGCAAGTACAGGAATATAGGTATTTGGGAAATGTTTTTACTGAGGATGGCAGACTCAATAGAGCAAAGAAGACGAGAGTGCAGAAGGCAAACACTGTCCCCACTACTTAGACACAACAAGACAATCCTTCAAGCAACAAAGCAGATAATAAATAATACCTTCATCCAAATTTTTTGCTATCAGTGCTAGACATGGGCATTTAATAAGGCCTAGGACTGAAAGTTAGACTACGAAAGGTCACTAACAACACCAGAAGAGACATAATCACAAATATGAGTATTCGGGAGAAGGTTGGAACAATTCCCTGCCTACAGTACATCAAGCAACAGAATGAATTGGTTTGGCCACATTGTGAGAATGCAACTTTCTACAGGAGAACATCAGGAAGAAGGGCAAGATGTACACCGAGGAAAAGCTATATGGACAGTGTAAACATGAACTGTCGTATCAGGGGAAAAAATGTTACTTGGGCAAAAGACAAATACATTCCATGACAATGAGCTACACCTCGGTAGAAAGTGAGACAACAAAAGAAGAAGAAAATACAAACTATACAATGGCATAGACATCAACTTGCACTGCTAAAAGTAATTAACATCACACCAAATGATTTTTTATACTGAGATATAACAACACACAAATAGTGTCTAGTTTTTATGGAGGATTCATTAAGTAAGCAACACCATACAGATACTAGCTATTTTACCTGAGTGAGCTTTGGTGACAGAACAGATATATGGCTGTTGTATTTGTTCAAAAAGTCTTTCATATTTTTCAGCCTATCCTCTTCTAAATATTGCATTGACATGCTGGCCTAAAAGACAAAAACATTTATTTAAAATGGCAGAAGACAATGATATAAGGAAAGAATAAATAGTAGCATGTGTAGAAGTAGTGGGTAATGTTTTTGGTTGCAAAATAAAAATGTATGCTAGTGACTGAATAGAAAAATTCAATTTTTTAAAGTGTAACTTTCTAGCTGCTGCTGAAATGTGTCAATGTCCAGTTGAAATGTGGGTGTCAATGTCCAGCCCAGATGTGGGTGTCAATGCCCAGCCCAGATGCGAGTGTCAATGTCCAGTCCAGATGTGGGTGTCAATGTCCAGCCCAGATGTGGGTGTCAATGTCCAGCCCAGATGTGGGTGTCAATGTCCAGCCCAGATGTGGGTGTCAATGTACAGACCAGATGTGGGTGTCAATGTCGAGCCCAGATGTGGGTGTCAATGTCCAGCCCAGATGTGGGTGTCAATGTCCAGCTGAAATGTGAGCATCAATGTCCAGACCAGATGCGAGTGTCAATGTCCAGCCCAAATGTGGGTGTCAATGTCCAGCCCAAATGTGGGTGTCAATGTCCAGCCCAGATGTGGGTGTCAATGTCCAGCCCAGATGTGGGTGTCAATGTCCAGCCCAGATGTTGGTGTCAATGTCCAGCCCAGATGTGGGTGTCAATGTACAGACCAGATGTGGGTGTCAATGTCGAGCCCAGATGTGGGTGTCAATGTCCAGCCCAGATGTGGGTGTCAATGTCCAGCTGAAATGTGAGCATCAATGTCCAGCCCAGATGTGGGTGTCAATGTCCAGCTGAAATGTGAGCATCAATGTCCAGACCAGATGTGAGCATCAATGTCCAGACCAGATGTGAGCATCAATGTCCAGACCAGATATGATTGTCAATGTCCAGACCAGATGTGAGCATCAATGTCCAGACCAGATGTGGGTGTCAATGTCCAGACCAGATGTGAGCATCAATGTCCAGATCAGATGTGGGTGTCAATGTCCAGACCAGATGTGAGCATCAATGTCCAGACCAGATGTGAGTGTCAATGTCCAGCCCAGATGTGAGTGTCAATGTCCAGACCAGATGTGGGTGTCAATGTCCAGACCAGATGTGAGCATCAATGTCCAGACCAGATGTGGGTGTAAATGTCCAGACCAGATGTGGGTGTCAATGTCCAGACCAGATGTGGGTGTCAATGTCCAGACCAGATGTGAGCATCAATGTCCAGAGAAGATGTGGGTGTCAATGTCCAGACCAGATGTGGGTGTCAATGTGCAGACCAGATGTGGGTGTCAATATCCAGCTGAAGTGTGAGCATCAATGTCCAGACCAGATGTGAGCATCAATGTCCAGACCAAATGTGGGTGTCAATGTCCAGCTGAAATGTGAGCATCAATGTCCAGACCAGATGTGAGCATCAATGTCCAGCCCAGATGTGGGTGTCAATGTCCAGCTGAAATGTGAGCATCAATGTCCAAACCAGATGTGGGTGTCAATGTCCAGCCCAGATGTGGGTGTCAATGTCCAGCCCAGATGTAGGTGTCAATGTCCAGACCAGATGTGGGTGTCAATGTCCAGCCCAGATGTAGGTGTCAATGTCCAGACCAGATGTGGGTGTCAATGTCCAGACCAGATGTGGGCATCAATGTCCAGACCAGATGTGAGTGTCAATGTCCAGACCAGATGTGGGTGTCAATGTCCAGCCCAGATGTGGGTGTCAATGTCCAGCCAAATTATAAGTGAAGAAGATAATGAGTAGAACAATAGAACAACACAGAAAGAGCAGTAATGGTTATGAAAGAAACACAGAGAAATGTCAAAAAACAAAGACAAAACTAAACACTTTACTATTTCCAGTAATTTATGTTTGACGGGAAAAAAATTCATCAACAAAAATATTATGTCTCAACCGATGTGTAAACTGTTGTTGGTTAATGTTTGAACATTACATGATGTCGGCTGACTCGCCCTAAACTGAGATGCATACAGAGCTGCTGTGACCGAGACTACGTTCTGTAAAAAATATGTCACATGATGATGACTGTCGTTAAAAATAGTAAAGTGACAGTTCTTTAGCATATTCAGGTCATAAATCCTATGATAATGGCTGAACATTTAAGATAACTGTATGTTTTATAGTATGAATGGATATCTGTATGTTTTATAGTAAATATGGATAACTGTATATTTTAGAGTAAGAATGGATATATGTATGTTTTATAGTATTAATGGATATCTGTATGTTTTATAGTCAGAATAGATAACTGTATGTTTTATAGTCAGAATAGATAACTGTATGTTTTATAGTCAGAATAGATAACTGTATGTTTTATAGTAAGAATGGATAACTGTATGTTTTATAGTAAGAATGGATAACTCTATGTTTTATAGTAAGAATGGATATCTTTATGTTTTATAGTAAGAATGGATATCTTTATGTTTTATAGTAAGAATGGATATCTTTATGTTTTATAGTAAGAATGGATATCTTTATGTTTTATAGTAAGAATGGATATCTGTATGTTTTATAGTCAGAATGAATATCTGTATGTTTTATAGTCAGAATGAATAACTGTATGTTTGATTGTAAGAATTATAGCTATTTGATCAGACCTATACATTTCTGCCATTATTTCACAGGTCCCTCTCTTCATTCATCCCACGCCTCCTACTCAAAAAATTTAAACGAAGGTGCTCATAGCTTATGTTTCTATTGAATTAAAATTATATATTCAGATGTAGATGTATGAACAATAGCAATAGTTTAAAAAAATAATGAGAGATTGCAATATAATCAATTTTTTTTAAAAGAGCAACAGGCCTAATGAGCCACAGGAAGTTCTAAAATGCCTAATACGTATTGCCGAAGCCTTCAACTACCTGGCAACAGACATTAAAACATATTTGTTTGGATACCAGTATTCCAAGTATTCCAAGTATTCCAAGTAACAGAAAAATACATGACAATCACGAAAGAATAATGGTAATAATATCAAATTTATGAATAAGAAGAAAGAGGATAAATATGATGAAGTTATTACTTTACTTCTTGCACTTTGATATTTAGTACTTTCTGAGACCTTGATAATAAAGATATGTGGCACTTCTAGATATCCTACACCTGCACTTTAAGATAAAATGATAATCTAGGCTTGATATATAGTACTTTGAGATATCCTGATAATCTGCAATTGATTTTTAGTTATTTTGAATATCCTGATAATCTACACTTGATATGCATCCCTTTATCATGATAATCTACACTTGATATTCATCACTTCAAGATATCACGATAATCTACACTCGATATATATCACTTAAAGATATCATGATAATCTTCACTCGATATATATCACTTCAAGATATCATGATCTACTTGATATATATCACTTCAAGATATCCAGATAATCAACGCTTGATTTATATCACTTCAAGATTTCATGATAACCTACACTTGCTATATAGAACTTTAAGATATGAGAATCTACACTTGATATATAGCACTTTCAAGATATCCTGATACTCTACACTTAACTAATTTGTTAACTTAATGTCTTTATACAGGTTTGGAAGACTCTGCAGAGTCTGTATACTACCAGTTTCTTTTTCTTCACTTGATGCATCAAATCTATTCTATAATGCATTAATTTACCCTGTCTCTACTATATCCTGTGCATACCAAGCATTCACCCCTCTCTGAATAAACAAATATTTTCTAGTATCTAACTTGATATACAAAACATTAATAAATCGTGACAACCTCCACTATTTACTCAGCACTATCTGATTATCTACACTGGAAACGTAGCACTCTCTTATGATGTAACTGTCAATGATAGCCTTACCCGTGCTACTGTTATGTCCCAGTCCTGGCGGGCTGCCTCAGCCTTGTAACTGGCTTCTGTGTAATCCTTGTCAGCCTTCTTCAGAAGTGCCAGAAACTGTCTACTTTTCTTTTCAACCTGAGATAAATATGAAGTCGCTTTATGGTAATAATAAAGGACCTCATTTATGATGTATTTTTTCCTGTATGTACTCTGGAGCAGATTATTGAGAACAAACATAGGACCAGATCACTTCACTATCAATCAAAACCCATCGTTACTCTTGGTGCATAGGCCATTTATCACAACTCGTGGGCATACATGGTCCTGGGCTACTCTTTCTACTTCTCTCCAGGTGTAAACATTTAATGGCAGTTACCTCTCACATTTTCTTTTCTGTGTATTTGTGTTGTGGGTCTACCTCTCTTTCTTGCCCTCTGAGGATCCCATGAGAGAGCCTGCCAATGTTGGACTGTGCCTTTCTTATTGTAATGTCCTAACCAGCCCCAGTTTCGGCACCATACAACAGCATCAATTGACACTGGCGTTGAATATTCTAACTTTTATGTTAATCTTGATTTCTCTGGATCTCCATGGTATTTAGTGTTAGGAATGTCATTCCTGCCTTTCCAATTCTGATAATTAACTAAACATGACGTCTTTGTACTGGTTTATAAGACTATGCAGAGTCTGTATACAACCAGTTCCATTTAAATTTCCTTGCTCCAAAAGCTATGCGCCCATTCTATTCTTAAATGCATTAATTGTCCTTGCCTCCACTACTTCCTGTGGCAATGCATTCCAAGCATTCACCACTCTTTGATTAAAAAATTATTTAATAATATCTAATCTGCACCTTTCTTTAGTTAATTTGTAGCTATTTCCTCTTGTTCTTGTAGGTGGTTGTAATTTGAAAAGCTTGCTATAGTCTAATTTATCCTTTCCTTTGATTATCTTATACACAAGTATTGTCACCTCGAATTCTTCTCTTTTCTAGACACTGTGTAAGACGGTTTTTCTGAGTCTTTACATCTGCATCTGTACCCCTGACATGTCAACTGTGCTGGACAAATAGGCAAAGGCATGTACCCTTTGCATCGAGTTTCCCATTAGCATGATTGGTACTTTGTTGATCAGGTTAATTTTAAGGAGCTGGATTTTCTTCATGTTGATATTCAGTCCCAAATTGGCTGATTGTTCTTTCACCCTGTCAAGTTTTTATCACTTCACTATGCATTTTTCAAAAGGCAATTAAGTTTGTTTTACATGGTCCTTGCAACCGTCTAGTCCAGTCATCATCAAACTTTTTGCATTGGAGAAACTCTTGAAATTATTTATAGGTCTCAGCGAACCTCTGCATAAACATAATTATATCCATAAATCAAGTTACAAATGTAACAATGCATAACAATAAAATAGATTTGAATGTTCTCTAGAAACAACATTAAAATATAAAGGCAATGTTCAATAGTAAAGCTCAATCCAGTTCAAGTGCTTCTTCACACCAAAGGTTGGCTGCGATGAATTTCAATATCCTCTGTCTCTTGCTATAATGATACAGCCTGCCAGGTTGTCCTTGTCCATCTTTTGATGTTATCCTCCCCCTTATAGCGTTGTTTAAATGGGCATTTTGATGAGAGGACCGCTGTTGCCCAGTCAGCAGATCACTTCTCTCCACACAGCCGGTGTATCCAAGGGAATGACATCACTTATCATTTACGGAGAGCTGACCACGGACAAGCATAAAAAAGGTAGACACTTCCTCCGCTACAAAAATGTTTCCAAGCGTGACCTGAAGACATTGGATATAAACACCTGCAACTTGGAGGACCTAGCCAAAGGCAGACCCGGCTGGAGGTAGACTTTGTCTGTTGGTCTATAGGCAGAGGAAGACAGGATGCATCAAGACGTTTGCGGCGTAACCTAGGACAACAACTGCCCCCTATTTTGCGTGAAGTTCATTGTCTCTCGAGACTGACAGGATGCCATCATAGCACATTTGTGCTTCACCTTTCCTTACAGTATTGTTTTCAGCAAAGTGTTTTTTCTTTTAAACAAAGCTGCAAAAAAACAGATTGAAAACAGTATTGATAGATAATATATCCAACTAACTGCTCACTGACCTACAGGGTCACTTTTCTCTGTACTCGGGAGTTAAGGATTTCTTCTTTAATGTCTATTATTTCATTAAATAACAATCTTCTGCAGAATTCCCCCAAGACCTTCACATAGACACTTTTCTCTGAGCTCATGGGCACCTTTCACTGAATCT
The DNA here is from genome assembly GCA_036924085.1 of Ariolimax columbianus. NCBI lineage: Eukaryota > Metazoa > Mollusca > Gastropoda > Stylommatophora > Arionidae > Ariolimax > Ariolimax columbianus. The sequence continues at coordinate 122,804,653 of JAVGWX010000003.1, read as the reverse complement.
TAGAGACATGCATCTGAACCCTATTCAAGCATAGGTTGAGAACCTCTAAACTATTGCATGTGGATTCCCCCCCCCCCCCACCCCCACCCTCCCCTCCCAAATCTGTAACAGACAAATTCTCTTAACCACTATGAGACTCCTACTAATTAGCACAGACCCAATATAAATGTAAGAACTATAACCCTTAAAGTTCTTCTAATTCTATTTATTGCCACCTAATGAGCAAAGGGCCACAACTTTCTTTCAGGAAACCTGTTCAGCTTTCTGAAGTGTTGCGCAACATATCCGGAACACTTATAATACTTTTCCTGCAGTTATTTTTGCCACATCACCTTGTATGTTCAACATAAGTAATCATTTTGATAACTAAGCACATCCGTTACAATTTGAAACTCACCTTTCCAACATCTTTACCCTTCCCAGTTTTGGCATCAATGACAGAAGACTCTGCCTTCTCATAGTCTCGACAACAAGAATAAGAGTGCTTTTTACACTGAATAGAGGCAAGTAAAAAAGACAATAACCAAATCATGATTTTGTTTTTTAAAGAAAAAGGAAAGAAAGGTTTGAAGTGCATTTTTGTATTTATTTGTTTCTTTCGTTCACCTTATTTCATAAGGCAGCATGCATTTACCCATGTTTTGCACCTTATGATCCAGTGCATCTGACTTTAGCACACATTTTTTTAATGGTGTTACTTCTAATAGGGACACTAACTTGCATATAGGTGTTTGGATTGTGAGTCATGTACATTAACCAGGCTCATGCACAACAAACTTAATTGCCAGTTGAAAAATGCATGGTGGAGTGACAGAAACTTGACAAGGTGAAAGATCAATCAGTCAATCAGCCACCTTTGGACTGAATATCAACATCAAGAAAACAGCCTCTTAAATATGACCCGGTCAACAAAGAACCAATCATACTGGTAGGAGAGTAGCTGGAAGAGGTGGATGCCTTTGCATATTTGTTCAGCACAATTGATACGTCAGCAGGTACAGATACAGATGTAAAGATGAGAATGAAAAGACAATAACACTCACTTGAATAACAAATTAAGAGAAGAAATTGGGTCTGAAAAGCACCATTCAATATAGCTAGGCAGGCTCTTATTTGAAATCCTCAATTGAAAAAGATAAAATACATGGAGAAAAAATTATGCGATTGCACCCAGAGAGAGGCAGAAAGAGCTGTCATGTATGCTAGCGAGATTTGATCAATAATGTATGTACCAAGAGGAGCGATAGGTTTTGATTGATTGATTGAATGATGGGTCCTAATGTTAATATAGAACTTGGCAGCATTCTCCATGGAGAATAAGTGTGACAGTTCCAGCTGGAGCATGGGTTTTTTAGGGCAGGGGAGATTGGGCTGGTGACTCTAAGAAACAAAGGTTGCCTGAAAGCGTTGTATGAATGCAGGTCATGCCAGGGTCAATCGCCGTTTCGACACTAGGTCGACAATGAAAGAATGGGTTAGGAACACATTAGGTAGAAGACACTGTCTGGTACAGGGGTGGGTGTCAGAACTGACCACTCTAGCATCAGACTTGACAAGGATGGGGGTTGGTGATACCTGATACTTCCACGACTGGCTACCACATTTACAATGACAGGGACTCGTGGATAGACAGCCAATAACATTGTAAATGGGATAGATCCAAATTGGAGTGATAGCTAAATCAGCCAACCCACAAATGACCACTGCACAGCCATGTTGTTTCCTTGACACTATAAAATACACTGCAGAGCTAATTCGGCAGACTGGCTGGGAGACCGGCAGGAAGACTGGGAGAGAGACTGGAAGTTAGAGAGTTTGCAGGGTGGTTGTCCCATTATACACCTCGAGTTTCACCAGTCGTGTTCAATAGGTGCTTATGATGGACACCCTGTGAACAGTAAGAGAACTGAATGTGTGTTGCAAATGCAGGACACCTTGGGAATGATGTATGTTCTGATTATGTATAAGTGTACAGATTCACCTGAGTATGTGAAGTGATCTGATTATATGTGAATGCACAGATCATCTAATTATATGTGTGAATTAGTGTTTTCATGCCCTAATAAAGCCAGAAGGAAATTGGTCTAATGCTGAAAGGGCATGCCGGGATAATAATTGAAAAATGGCTCATAGAACTGAACAGCATGCCAATATGTACTCAGTCGCTTTAATTGTTAAAAGTGCCTATGACAGAGCATGAACTCTGTAGTTTCCGCAGCAGCTTAGAAATTTTCCCCTGACTTCATCAGGTATCCATCTAAAGTTAAGTTATTGCCCATCGCAAGCGATGATGGCCATAACATCAGACGGGTTTGTCTTAATAATGTGATGTGCGTTGTATTTGGATTATAGTGAGGGGGAGAATGCGCTGATCATCAATCTCACTCTCTTGTCCCGAGTTACCTTGGATCAGTGGAAAGATTATTGGTCAAGATGACTGGAGGTAACTCAGGATGCAGGCATTCTGGTCTTACCTCCCATGAGACAAGGGGTTAATTGAAACTTGTAGGATTTGATCGCCCATCGTTTCTGTTCATCAATGTGAGAAGCGAGTGCCTAAACCTCTTGACTACAGCGACCCCCATCTACAGCTGGACTGACTTAAATTAGTGGTGATACCATAAAATAACAAACAACATGTTCGGTCTGTCAAACCGATTTGAACCTTGTATGTTGGGATTGTAAAACAAGCTCACAAATCCTAGGCTATAGAGCAACAAAAATGGCACCTAACAGTTTACAGGTCATAACGTTTCTCTGGTGTTTTAGTCCATTATGGATGCCGCAAGGCCATGTATTTGACTAGAATTCACACTAGTTGACAACTTACTCTTGTGTCCATGGAAACGTGTTGCTTTTTCCATTTTTTTTGTGTGCGTTCGCCTTATTTTTCTAATCCCCAAGGCGGTGTGCGTTGCACTGTGTTTTTATTTTGCGCCGTATCCGCTTTTTCCATTTGAATTAGTTCGTTCATTTTTGGGCCCTGCTCGGTTAGCAAGATGCCCAAGACACATCACTCACACACTGAGTGATGCCCCTATAACCTCCTGTGGTTACGGTTAAGACAAGACAAACACTGGCTGTATACAGACTCTGCAGAGTCTTTTAAGCCAGTATATTGGCATTAAGTTAAGATGCTCTTCGCATTGCCTACCTACAAGGGGAGGGGCTTAGATTTGGTAAAGAGGATATCAGTAATAAACTCATCTCTGTAGTGTTTGCTGCTGTGACCTAGAGTATCAAAGATTAGTTTACCAATGGGCATTCACCAAATTAGATGAATCTCCATCAGGACATATCATCTTCCCTTCTTACGTTCCAGACTGCTTGTAGTGAGTGATGTCCATAGCTTTCATTCTATCATCTTGTATACTTATCCTCACCATCATCATCATCATTTTTGCTCCAACAGAAGTAAGCAGTTGGCCTCTCAGGAGAAAGCAGGAACCATAGCATGCATGTGCTCTAGCAATGATGGTTTCTGTGCAATTTGATTTTACATGAGGTTAAAGTATAGTATTCACAGCAGTAGTGCAGATTCCCAAGTGGATTCGGGGGTCCCATACTGTGGAGGAGAATATAGATGTACTACATTCTATTTTACATGTCATGAAAAGTGACTGAGTAGAGATGCATGGGGCTGGCAACCTCATCATATAAACCAAAGTAGCACAGAAAAGATTCATACCTTAAACTCTTCAGCTCGTCTGTCTGTGAGATTTTTATATGACTTGTCCACTACTGCTTCCAACTGTCAGGAGAAATACAAGAAACAATGTATAGTTAGGTAGTTAGTTAGTTTTCTTTCCACTTATACTGTCAAGTTTCATGGGGAGCTTAAGTCATCTGTCCTGTGCCAAGTGCGTTACATCAGTCAATGTGAGCCCATGTTGCTACATATTCACTCTAATGTCATCTACCCACCTGCCTTGCAGTTGCCCCCTTGCCCTGTAGCCAGATCTACCAGTGTTGTAAGCCATCAGTGGAAGTTGATGAGGGTGCATTCTCATGACACAATGTAATTTGTACCTGGAAATGCATTCCGCATTGTTTCTCCTGGTAACACCAATGACCTTCCTCAAACACTTCATTTCACACGTCAAAATTCTGCTCGCATGCTCCTTAGATAGAGGCCATGTTTGGTACTGGTAGCACAGAGTTGGTATGAATATACTGTTGCTTTGTTGGCAAACAAATACTTGGGTGCCTAAGCAATGGTGACAGCTGATGTGTTACCACAGATATTTTCTGACACCTAGTCTTAATTTCCCTGTCAATCCTACCATTTTTTGAAAAAATACTGCCCAAATACCATATCTACTCATACTGCCAGTGTATATCTTTTTCTTTGTAACGCATCTTCAATCTCTTATGTCATACATTCTGTATTGTCTCAAGACTTGTAGTATAATGCAGTTTTTACTCTCCAGGTGCCACATAGGTCTAGTATTTACCAGTCTTTCCATTGATTTACTGGTGCAGCTAAGCATACTGATGGGTCTGCAACTGTCAGCTTTTTTCTATCTTTACTATGTTATAGGGAGCCATGTAGCGCAGTTGCTAGCAAGCTGGCTTCACATCTGAGTGGTCCTGGGTTCATTTCCCAGTTGAGGAGAAAATGATTTTTTCAGACCGCAATGGCTCCCGGGTCGACACATCCTTAAATGGGTACCGGTTCAGTCCGGGAAGTAAAAGCGGCGAGGGAGAGGAGATGGATACCACCCTCATATAGCCAAGCCTTTGAAATGTGTGATCGCTAACAACTCACACTCCTACGGCGATAATGCTATGGGTTACTTTACTTTTTTTTACTATTACGTTTTAATACAAGAATCATAACTTAACTTAACGTCTTTATACTGGTTTAGAAGACCCTGCAGAGTCTGTATACAACGAGTTACATTTACATCACCTTGCTCTAAAATCTATGCGTATCCAGTTTATTCTTAAATGCATTAACTGTCCCTGCCTCCACTACCTCCCCTGGCAATGCATTCCAAGCTGATACCACTCTCTGAAAAAAAAAATATTTCCTAATATCTAACCTGGACCTCTCTTTAGTCAGCTTGTAGCTATGCCCTCGTGTTATTGTAGGTGGCTGTATTTTAAAAAAACTTGTTATAGTCTAATGTATCGATTCCTCTGATCATCTTATAAACCTGTATTAAGTCACCACGAATTCTTCTCACTTCGAGACACTGTAGGCCGGTTTTTCTGAGTCGTTCCTCATAACTGTAATTCTGGAATCCCACTATCATCTTTGTCGCTCTTTTTTGTATTCTTTCTAGCATTTTTATGTTCCCTCTATGATAAGGACTCCACACCTATACACAGTGCTCCAATCTAGGTCTAACTAAAGCTTTATACAGTTTGACGATCACTTCCTTCATGGTTGCTTCCTTCTACATTGGCTGTACTGTCCCTCTGATTCAGCTTACATTTTTGATTTCTAGCAGTTTCTTTTTATTTGTGGATCAAAGGTTTGTTTAACATTTCATTGCAATTTCATCCTCTTCTGAATATTTCTTGTTTGTTAGTTGCCTTAGTGCATTTTTAAACTCTGGCCATCATGTGCTTCTTTACTACAGTTCATGATTTTTCCTTTGATTGTATGTCTTTTTTTCATATCATCTGTCTTTTTTTCATATCATGTCTTTTTTCATATCATCTGTCTTTTTTCTCTGATATTTGTTTTGCAACACTAGGCATTGGCAGCACAGGGCAAGCAAAAAATATATTTAATCAACTGTTTTTTTTTTCCTCAAACTAATGCTCGGGTGTCTAAGCAGTAGTGACAGTAGACAGCTGACAGCAGATGATTTGTGACAGATAGTTTCAATCTCCCTATTGAGCCAAACGGATAGGCCTGTTGAAGAACAATACTATTTTCACTTATGATATTTGGTCCAGGTGTTCTACTAATCCTCATAGTGTTTTGTGTTTGTCTTACTAAATCCCACATTGTGTTTTGTGCAGACTGTCACAAGGGCGTTAATGTGAATTTGCAGTTTATTTTCATCATTGTACAACAGGCACTGACTATCAGCAAAAAGTAGATTGTGTATGCAATTTTGTTTTGCATCTAATATCTAAATTTGGTGTGTGTGTCTGAGTAACTATTTTAGAAAGAGCAAATCTTCTTATTCTTCTTCTTCTTACTACGCTGTCAGACGTCAACTTGAATTTGTTCGAAGAAAGCAGCTGTCATCCTGAGACTGTCAACACTGCCATAGAGCTTGCCTAGTGTTGCCAATGGTGATGGCCACATGTGCTTTCTCTGGTCCTCGTATGTCGGGTAATTTTGCAGCAGATGTTCAACAGTCATTTTCCCTGTACCAGATGTGCATTTGTCAGTGCCACCTATCTTCAGTTTATTGAATAGATGGTACCCCAGTCTGTTGTGTCCTGTGCGGAGTCTGAAGACCACGACCTGCTCTCTTCTGTTCAGCTGGTAGTAGGCATCATTTTTTGTGTAGCGCGTATGTTCTGTTTCCCATTTGACCATGTATCTGGCCCTAATAAACCTTTTGGACTCTTCGTAGGTCACACTAGAATCTGGTTGTGGTAGTCTTACACCTTCTTTTGCCAGTCTGTCTGCCTCCTCATTACTTTGGAAGTTACAGTGGGATGGAACCCACTGTACCACTACTGAAAGAGCAAATCATAACCTATATAAAAAGGATGTAAAGAAGACAAAAATAAATATAGGTGAACCTACTGGCTTCCTGGCTTTTGTCTGTGCTTCCACGACACCCTTCAGAGGCTTGCTGATCTCCTCCATCAGACCTGATGCTAGATTTCTGTCAGAAAGTCAAATATGGTCAGACTTAACAATGCAAGTACACACACATCAATCACTCACTTACACACTCACTCATGTAGATCCAATATGGAACATAATTACAGAATGGGAGAAAACAATATTAGAAAGATAGATAAGGAAAGGGACCTAGGGGTTATAATAGATCATACAGGAAAGGTGAGTAAGCAAGTTAAGGTAGCAGTGAAAAAGGCAAATGCAATGTTAGGTATGATAAAAAGAAATATTAAACATAGGAGCAAGAAAGTGATCGTCAAACTGTATAAAGCTTTAGTTAGACCTAGATTGGAGTACTGTGTACAGGTGTGGAGTCCTTATCATAGAGGGGACATAAACATGCTAGAAAGAATACAAAAAAGAGCGACAAAGATGATAGTGGGATTCCAGAATTACAGTTATGAGGAACGACTCAGAAAAACCGGCCTACAGTGTCTCGAAAAGAGAAGAATTCGTGGTGACAATACAGGTTTATAAGATGATCAGAGGAATGGATAAATTAGACTATAACAAGTTTTTTAAAATACAGCCACCTACAATAACACGAGGGCATAGCTACAAGCTGACTAAAGAGAGGTCCAGATTAGATATTAGGAAATATTTTTTTAGTCAGAGAGTGGTGTCTGCTTGGAATGCATTGCCAGGGGAGGTAGTGGAGGTGGGGACAGTTAATGCATATAAAAATAAACTGGATGCGCATAGCTTTTAGAGCAAGGTGATGTAAATGAAACTGGTTGTATACAGACTCTGCAGGGTCTTCTAAACCAGTATAAAGACGTTAAGTTAAGTTAAGTTAAGTGATCCACCCACTCATTCACTCACACACTCCTACACTCATTCACTCACTCCCTCCCACACTCAAACACTCTCATTGACTACACACATGCAAGGTATCCTTACAAGTTGTGATGACCTAAATGTATTCACAATTACACAATCACCAAGATAGACTGCGATATTTAAACAGTCCTCAACTGTTCCTGGTCGCTTGTAAATGATTCCCGAACTGTGTAAAGAGACTGTCGCTTAGATAAATCAAAAGTCCCTGAACTGTTTATGGAGGCTTATAAATTACTCATGAACTGTTTAAAGAGATTGTTGGTTAGATAAATCAAAAGACCACAACTGTTTATATGGTTTATACTGTTTATACCAAAACAGCTCTTACATGTTAGTCATCATGGAAAACATGGACCATGGTAGAGATAAGATAGTTTTCCTTACAGATTCCCTTCATCGTCGCTCCCATGAGAAAACCTGGTCCAAAGAAAGAAGCATGCGAGACAAACTGTGGGGAACCATTGTGGCCCTATGACTGATGTGTCACTTCAGGGAGGCAGCCCATTTTGTGACATAAAACGAGCATATGAAACCGAAATGACAGAAACCATAGAAACAACAAATCTGACGTCCTGTCCAATGCTCTCATGAAAACCAGCTACAATTTAAACTAAGCGAAAGTTATGCGGATTCTTGCACAATGTAAAATAAAATGAGGAGGCAGATAGACTAGCCAAAGAGGGATGTAGCAAAACCCAAACTGAAGAAATGAAGACAATGATAAAAATGAACTTCGAAGACAAATCACACCAATAACAACCATAATCTGATGTCACAGAAGCATATTACTCTTTGCCAAGAAGAGATCAGGTGACAATATTCAGACAACGAACAGGCCACTGCAGACTGAAAAATTATCCGTTACACAAATACAAAATTTGGCACGCAGACATGCCTAAGTGGGGAGAACAAACAAATGGTGGAACATGTTCTCCAGATTTGCCAGCTCTATGAGAGGAACAGAGTGACAACATGGCCCTCCTCAATCCAATTATCAGATAGTTTGTATGGCAACATGAGAAGCCTGGGACGGACAGCAACGTTTAGGAGAATAATAGTTGTGGATATTTGAGAGCTAATGAAGAAGATAAAGAAGAAAAAGATAGGAAGAAGAAGAGAATGAGGAGAAGAAGATGAAGAGAAGAAGAGGAAGAAGAAAAAGAAGAGAAACAGGACCCGGAGGAGGAGAAGCAGGAGGAGGAGGAGAAGCAGGAGGAGGATAAGAAGAAGAAGAGGAGGTGGAGGAGAAGAAGAAGAAGAATAGAAGAAGGGGGAAGAGAAGAAGAAGAATAGAAGAAGGGGGAGGAGAAGAAGAAGAATAGAAGAAGAAAGAAGAAGAAGAAAGAAGAATAGAAGAAGAAGAAGAAGAAGAAGATAGAATAGAAGAAGAAGAAGAAGAAGAAGATAGAATAGAAGAAGAAGAAGAAGAAGAAGAAGAAGAAGAAGAAGAAGAAGAAGAAGAAGAAGAAGAAGATAGAATAGAAGAAGAAGAAGAAGAAGAAGAAGATAGAATAGAAGAAGAGGAAGAAGAAGACGAAGAAGAAGAAGATAGAATAGAAGAAGAAGAAGAAGAAGAAGAAGAAGAAGATAGAAAAGAAGAAGAAAGAAGGAAGGAAGGAAGGAAGGAAGGAAGGAAGGAAGGAAGGAAGGAAGGAAGGAAGGAAGGAAGGAAGGAAGGAAGGAAGGAAGGAAGGAAGGAAAAGACAGACAGACAGACAGACAGAAGGAAAAGACAGACAGACAGGCAGGCAGGCAGGCAGGCATGCAGGCAGGCAGGCAGGCAGGCAGGCAGGCAGGCAGGCAGGCAGACAGACAGACAGACAGACAGACAGACAGACAGACAGAAAGAAAGAAAGAAAGAAAGAAAGAAAGAAAGAAAGAAAGAAAGAAAGAAAGAAAGAAAGAAAGAAAGAAAGAAAGAAAGAAAGAAAGAAAGAAGAAGATGAAGAAGAAACTGGTTGTGGATCCCATTGTTCAGACCTTAAATGTTTATAGTTACTTTAAAAAGAGTCCTCAATTGTTTATAAATGTCATAAAAGTTCTCAACTATTTATAATTATTAGAAAACAATTCTCAACTGTTTATGGAGAAAATCAAACAGTTCAAATGTTTATGAAAACTACAAAAACAGAACCAAAACTTGTATGGATGTGGTCAAAACATTTCTCAGCTGTTTATGTGTGCTTCTGAAATAATGCTTACTAATGTATGTGCTATATAAAAACAGCACTTAACAATTTATATTAATATCAAACAACAACATTGAACATACTTTCTAAAGATTGCAGTCTATTACAGAAAGTATACACTCTTTCTAATCAGAGTAATCTGTTACAGAAATATGGTAACATGTTGCAGAAAGTATACTCTTTTAAATATGGTAACATGTTATAGAAAGTATACCTTCTTTCTAAATATGGTAGTCTGTTACGGGAAGTATACCCATTTTCTATATATGGTAACATGTTACAGAAAGTATACCCTCTTTCTTTTCTTCTTCTTTTTTTTTATTCTCTGCAGCCGTTCTTAATCTCCCACTGCCAAGCCCTGAACAGGGCTTTGCAAGTAGCAGGATGTAGTCCAAAGAACAGAATGTGTTGTGTCGCTAATTTACCCTCTTTCTAAATATGGTAGTCTTTGCAAAAATCATACCCAATTTCTAAAGATAAAGAAAGTATACCCATTCTTTAAAGAGCAGACTTTAACGGAAAGTAATTGTTTATTAGTTGATGAGTCTATTGCTTTCTAACTTACTTATGTAATTCTGCCTCCTGCTCCATTGCTGTGCCAACAGCCTTCCATCCATCTGAGAGTGAGCTGTAGAATCAAACAAGATGATAGTTACAGTTTGATGATAACTATAGTATCAGTATTTGTAATTGTGATGGTATCAGTAGTAGTTGTAGTGGTGGTAATAGTAATAGTAGTAGTAGTGGTGGTAGCAGTTGTAGTCGTGGTAGTAGTTGAAGAAACAGTAGTAATAGTGGTGGTAGTAGTTGTAGTGGTGGTAGTAGTAGTAGCAGTTGTAGTGATAGTGGTAGTAGTAGTAGTTGTAGTGGTGGTAGTAGCAGTTGTAGTGATAGTGGTAGTGGTGGTGGTAGTGGTGGTGGTGGTAGTAGTAGTAGTAGTATTAGTAGTAGTGGAAGTAGTAGTAGTAGTGGTGGTAGTTAGTAGTAGTAGTAGTAGTGGTGGTAGTAGCAGCTGTAGTGATAGTGGTAGTGGTGGTGGTGGTAGTAGTAGTAGTAGTAGTAGAAGTAGAAGTAGAAGTAGTAGTAGTGATAGTGGTAGTAGTAGTACTATTATTAGTAGTAGTAGTACTATTATTAGTAGTAATACTAGTAGTAATAATATTAGTAGTAGTAGTAGTAGTAGTTGTAGTAGTAGTAGTAGTTGTAGTAGTAGTAGTAGTAGTAGTAGTAGTAGTGGTGGTAGTAGTAGTAGTAGTAGTAGTAGTAGTAGTAGTAGTAGTAGTAATAGTAGTAGTAGTAGTAGTAGTAGTAGTAGTAGTAGTAGTAGTAGTAGTAGCAAAATAAGTAGCTGTAGCAATAGTAGCAGTAGTTGTGATAGTATTAGTGAGCGAGTCATACTTCAAGAATGTCTGTTCCACGAAGAATTTAAGATGCCAGACCTGGCCAGAGGGAGCAGAACTGACACAAAAACTATGAGGCCACTGCTCAGACCTGGAAAGGACTGTGAACTTTATCCTGGTACAATGATAGTACTGAAGATTTAGCATGACCTGAACGAAGAAGAAGGAGGACGAAGGAGGAAGAAGAGGAAGAAGGAGGAGAAAGAGGAAAAGAAGGAGGAAGGAGAAAGAAAAAAGAGAAGGAAGAAAGGAGAAAGAAGAGAGGAGGAAGGAAGGAAGGTAGCAAGGAAGGATGGAAAGAAGGAAGGAATGGGGAGAAAGGCAGGCAGTCAGAAAGGAAGAAAAGAAGGAAGGAGAGAAGGAGGGAGGGAAGGAGCGAAGGCAGGCAGGCAGGGAGGGAGGGAGGAAGGAAAGAAGGAAGGGAGGCAGGGAGGGAGGGAGGGAGGGAGGGAAGGGGAGAAAGGCAGACAGGCAGTCAGGAAGGAAGGGAGGGAAGAAGCGAAGGCAGGCAGGCAGGCAGACAGAGTAGTAGGGAGGGAGGAAGGAAGAAGGAAGGAAGGAAGGAAGGAAGGAAGGAAGGAAGGAAGGAAGGAAGGAAGGAAGGAAGGAAGGAAGGAAGGAAGGAAGGAAGGAAGGAAGGAAGGAAGGAAGGAAGGAAGGAAGGAAGGAAGGAAGGAAGGAAGGAAGGAAGGAAGGAAGTGAACGAGCAAGCACAAATACATTATGTATAGTAACTACACATCGTTTATGTGCTTCCTATTCACCTCTATTGTTCTCTCCAGTTTCAGGCACCATCCATCTGAAACTCCTACTCATATCTCATCCCTTTTCACCTCTTGCTAATTTGCCTCTCCATGTTATTCATCCCTCTTTCCTTACTTTCCAGGTCTGACCTCCAACCATTCACAAACACAACTGAAAACACCAAACCTACCCAATGCCACCTCCGCATGCCTTCAATAACTTGACTGCAATTTTACTCAAACTTTTGGCATACAGAGTTTCCGCTTCAGATCTGAAAATATGAAATTAGTATTATCGGTATCAATTACAAATAGTAGAGTTTTAAAGGTCCGATATCGCAGTGCTCCAGCCAACCCAACTGTACATGGGTGCCAGCTTTCTGGCAGGGAAGGAAATGGCAGCTAACAACTCCACCTGATAAAAAGCTGAGGTCTAGTACAATGAAGCTTTTAACATTTCATCTCTGACAGCAACCCTGATAAAGGAATGAATTCCAACAATATGACTAGACATGCCCTGGATTAGAGTCCACAGGGAGTGGTCCGAAGATGCAACAGTGAATGAGCTGAGAAAAGTTCTCCCTCCCTCTCCCCGGGATATTGTTTTGATCCTAAACGGTTCTGGGGTTGATCCAGTCTTGTAAGTAAAGATGGCCGGCGTGATGCTGACTACATGACCCCTTGTATGCCGTTGGTCAAGAAAATATGGGCCTTACACCATATTCCCAACATGCCACATTGGCATGTAAAAGGGATCTTAACTTTACTTTACTTTGGGTTTCGCGATGAGCAAGGGCCACAAGATAAAACTCATTTATAGTGTTACCCAATATGGAAGCAATAATACGACTATACTTATATGTCTGATGGCAACAAATTGTGAAGGTTAAATGTTATTTTCACAGCCCAATAGAATATAGAATAAAAAATGAACTGAAAGCAACAATGTCTCAACAAGAACAATCATCACCTACCACTATGTGCATAGAAAGCAATAAACTGCATAGCATTTCACGTAATTCACATAAATTCAATGCTTTTTTTTTTAAATCGTGAAATAAAATGTGTTGATATAATTGTTCTTGATTCATTATATATAAACATAACCTCGTTACTAATTTGGTCAGCATTTTACATATCGTATATGAATATATGCTAAAACTATTTGATAAATTGCATTTACATATTGTTTTCAATTGGTTGACTAACTAGAATCGACGACAGAGATCAAGTCAACGAAATGCATCATACGAAATGTGCATATATAATTCATTTGAAAATTAATTCTACTTTTCACTTATGCTTTGCTATTAAATAATTCCCAAGTATATAAGTTTTCCAGTTGTGTGAGACTTTTTGTTGTTACTTCTTAAGCAAAAGTCCTCCAAATTTTACACAACTCAAGGCCTCGCCATATTTAAATCCGGAACTGCATGCTCATAACGTGAGTGACTATCTATGAATGGGATGTACTCGCATTAGTGTACATCTCTGACAAAACACAACATGTGTGGCGAAATGTATGGCGATGCTGAAAGTAGGGGTGTGGGGGTTGAGGGGTTCAGATGTCAAAATAAGCTTCATATCGAAAAGCTACCCAAGCATGGACTGGACCCATGCATACACCGACGGTTCTGTAACAAACACTACACAGAACGGAGGGGCAGGAGCATTCCTGAACCTACCAAATGGCAGACAACAAATAACACTGTCATTCGCTACTGGTAAGTACACAAGCAATTTCAGAGCGGAGGCGGAGGCACTGAGGGCGGCAGTGGAAGAAATGGTGACACACAATGAAAATGAAAGCCACATAGTCCTGCTTACAGATGCTCTCGCCGTAGTCACAGCGCTAAAAAGCCAGAAAAACACTGAGCTTAATGACTTAAGAGCAGCACTCTGCAAACTGTGCCAGCAGTCCGCACCAAAAAGGGTAGTGGTACAGTGGGTCCCATCGCACTGCAACATCCAAGGCAACGAGGAGGCAAACAAACTGGCAAAAGAAGGTGCAAGACTACCACAAACAGATACCAGTATGACGTACGAAGAGTCAAAACGGCTTATCAAAGCCAGATACATGACCAAATGGGAAACCGAACATACTGGTTACACCAAAAACGATGCCTATTACCAGTTGAACCGAAAAGAGCAGTTCGTTGTCTTCAGACTTCGCACTGGCCACAATAGACTGAGGTACCACCTATTCAACAAATTGAAGATAGGTGGTTCCGAAGAATGCCCGTGCGGTACTGGCAAAATGACCGCTGAACATCTGCTGCAGAACTGCCCGACATACGAGGATCAGAGAGAGCAGATGTGGCCATCACCAGTGGAACTGCAAGACAAGCTCTATGGCAGTGGCGACAGCCTCAGGATGACCGCCGCTTTTTTCGAAAAAATAATGGTTACTGTCTGACTGCGTACGAAGAAGAAGAAGATGTCAAAATGATATCACAAGAAATCAGTGGTTAGCCTGCAGCTATTGGTATCTCCATAGAGCTTGTCCAGGACTGGTATTAACGATGGCCATGTATGATTTCTGTATTCCTTGTATGTTGGATACCTTTGTAGCAGACGACCAGAAGCCATTTTATCAGTGTAGCAGACACATTCATCTGAATTTTATATCCTTAGATTGTTGAATAGAGATTATCTCAATATATAGTGTACTCGATAAGCTAATCGTGTATTGAAAAAATATAGTACACTGCAATTAAATATGCACAGCTGCAACGTCTGTTTAGTACTGGTGGACACTGTTAGATAATACATCGTCTGTCAGCATAGAATGTTAAATGACTTTTTTTTTAAATCGAATGTGTGTTTCATGCAACAATAAGTGTTGATCTGAGTTGAATCTCCGTAAAGTCCATCCAAAAAATCAAAAAAACTATATCCAGTATGGGATATCAAAGCTGTTCCTCTAACTTCATGTATAAACATAGGAGCAAGGAAGTGATAGTCAAACTGTATAAAGCATTAGTTAGACCTAGATTGGAGTACTGTGTACAGGTGTGGAGTCCTTATCATAGAGGGGACATAAACATGCTGGAAAGAATACAAAAAAGAGCGACAAAGATGATAGTGGGATTCCAGAATTACAGTTATGAGGAAAGACTCAGACAAACCGGCCTACAGTATCTCGAAGAGAGAAGAATTTGTGGTGACTTAATACAGGTTTATAAGATGATCAGAGGAATGGATAAATTAGACTATAACAAGTTTTTTTTAAATACAGCCACCCACAATAACACGAGGGCACAGCTACAAGCTGACTAAAGAGAGGTCCAGATTAGACATTAGGAAATATTTTTTAGTCAGAGAGTGGTGTCTGCTTGGAATGCATTGCCAGGGGAGGTAGTGGAGGCAGGGACAGTTAATGCATTTAAGAATAGACTGGATGCGCATAGCTTTTAGAGCAAGGTGATGTAAATGTAACTGGTTGTATACAGACTCTGCAGGGTCTTCTAAACCAGTATAAAGACGTTCAGTTAAGTTAAGTTACTTAGCCATTAGTCAGTTGCACTATCTCATGCTCACCGGAACACTATGAGCCTATCAACACATTTATTCTGGCTATGTGAAACTGCAGTTAGAAAGTATATTTATATATACAAATTTAAGAATACTTGGTACAGAGGAATTTGTATGTATAAGTACAACTGTTCAAGCCAATAAATCAGCTCTATGCCATTGTAAGGAAGTTATCGAGCCAATCTATCAACCTACGGAGTGAGTCGGTTTTTAATTAAACATTTGTTATATTTTTGATAACTCTTTAGCACCTTGAACCCTCAGGTGTTTGTTCCTGAGAACTGTATAATTCATTTGTGTAAATGTCAGTAGCCTTAATGAACACAGTGTATTACGCCATCTGTTCTCTCACCATTTGTCATCACATTCAGTTGAACATATATATTGTATTCAAATTTGGTTCAATATTAAAAACCAATATAAGGTACAGCCCTAATGAAAAAGTAAGATCATAACCATCAGAAGAACTCAGATGTATAGATATAGGTAGAGTTCAAAGGGTCATCATCATCATGTAGCATGTCCTTTGTAGAACGTCGCTCCAATCACAGTCTATCTGAAAGAAACTCGTTCCCTTGCCAAAACACCAGCTTCCGCCTCAGCCAGACCCAGGCACTCCTGGATATCTTGGTGCCATCGTTTTCTTGGTCTACTCCTTCCTCTTTTACCTTACAGAACCTTCCATCACCGTTCTCTCAAGACCGTTGTGTCTCTTGATGTGACCAAAGTATTTGCATTTTCTAGTCAAAATGTAATTGATAAACCAGTTCTCCTCTATGCTCAACACTTGCCGAATGTCTACATTTGTTCTTTTCTCTGTCCAGGGTATTCTGAGGATCCTTCTGTAACATTTTGACTCGAAGAATTTGATTCTTTGTCTAGAAGTTTTGGTAATTGTCCATGCTTCACAACCATAAGCTGCCACAGGAAAAACACAGGCTCTCAAGACTTTTACTTTTATCATTTTGTTGGTGCCCTGCCAAAATTTCTTCAGGCTGTTCAGTCTCTGCATTGCCATAGCTAGTCTTCTTCTGATTTTTTTCGAGCAGTCACCATTTTTGTCAATTCTGGAGCCCAGATATTCAAAATGTGTGACCTGATCTATTTCCTCACTACCCACTGTAAATTTATGCTGACATTGTGTTTTATCGGTGGTCATTATCTTTGTTTTATTTATGTTTATAAACAGATTTTGATCTTCACTATGTCCATTAATGGCTGAAAGTAGCTGCTCTAGCCCTTCTGCACTTCTTGATAGTATCACTGTGTCATCTGCGTATCGTAACTCTGGAATCTCGTACCCCCCAATCGTAAATGGGTCGAAACATTCAATGTTATCTTCTCGAACATTTCTCATTATACATTCCGCATATATGTTGTACAGATAAGGTGAGAGGATACATCCCTGTCGGACTCCCTTTTGTACTGCAAACCAATCTGATGTTTGGCCAGATACTCGGACAGCGGGTAGACCTAGGGATATGGATATTATAGAATTCAGTTTTAAAGTGCCATCTCCGCATCGAAGGTCGGCTGCAGTGGATCTCCAGGGTACTCTATTTCTTGCCGCAATGGTGAAATCCGACATGTTTTGTTCAGTCCATCTTCTGATGTTATCTACCCACGTATACAGTTGCCTGCCTCTTGAATAACTCTACTATGGTTTTAAACAAGGAGGTATGTCTTGTTATATGGCCAAAATAACTCAACTGTCTAATGCTGATTTCACCATTAATTCTCTTCTCATCCCCAACTTTTTCAATACCTCAACATTTGTTTTCTTCTCTTTCCAAGACTCAATCTTAAATATACCCACATTTCTAAGGCTTCAATACTCTTTTCCAGCTTGTTATGCATTGTCCATGTTTCTGTGCAATAAAGTAGTGACGAGTAACACCTGATAATTCTCATTTTCAATATTTAGTTTATCTGTTTGAATGTCACTATGTGTCGCATGTTAATGAATACCATCTTGGCCATACCTATTCTCTTTCTTATTTCTTACAGTCATACCCTGCCAACATACCACAGTCATATCCTGCCAACATACCACAGTCATATCCTGCCAACATACCACACACTGTCATACCCTGCCAACACAGTACACTGTCATACCCTGCCAACACAGCACACTGTCTTACCCTGCCAACACAGTACACTGTTATACCCTGCCAACACAGCACACTGTTATACCCTGCCAATAGAACACACTGTCATACCCTGCCAACACAGTACACTGTCATACCCTGCCAACACAGTACACTGTCATACCCTGGAAACACAGTACACTGTCATACCCTGCCAACACAGTACACTGTCATACCCTGGAAACACAGTACACTGTCATACCCTGCCAACACAGCACACTGTCATACCCTGCCAACACAGTACACTGTATACCCTGCCAACAGAACACACTGTCATACCCTACCAATACAACACACTTGCATATCCTGCTAACACAGCACACTGTTATACCCTGCAACTCTATAATAAGCACACACTAACCTCTCCAGTAATAGAATTGAAACTTCTTTGCTGAATTCATTTCCTTGTTTGATAAATTTCCTCAACTCCTCAAAACCATCGTATCCCTGGAGAGACGAACATACAAGAAATTTGAGATACCCAAAAGTAAGCAAAATATGCGCATTCATTGATAAATACTTTACATAAAACGTGTATGATTGGTACCTAAGCCACGTTCCATGTGTATATGAGCTTGTCAATGTATAAGTAAATGTGATATCGTTTCTTATTTCATAAAACATTGTGACAAAATGTCTCAAAATGAAATTAACGGAAATAATTTACCTAGCCAATATTTAAGACTGTGCTAACATGTGAGCTGCTCTTGGTCTGTCTTTTGCGATGGTGAAGGTATGGATGGACAAATAAAAACGTGCTTAGCTCAGAGAGAGATATATAGAGAGAGTTATAGGAAAGATAAATAAAGAAAGTAAGAGTAAGAGAGAACGAGAATGAACGAAAGAGAAAAAGTGAGAGAGAAAAAGACGAAAATAGAGAAAGAAAGACCGAGACAATTTTTACAAGACAGAAAGATAGAAATACAGCAGGAGAGAAAAACAGAGGAAAGAGAAACTTCTTTATATTTGTCTTCTCATTAGACACTGTTGCCATTAATCCCCTGGTTTTCTAGTAGATTAGTTACTGATTTGCTCGGAATATGTCTGGATTGTCCACAAATAGGAGATAGATGGGAGTTACAAATACATTGTGCTAAATTACAAGTACAAACAAGACAAAGTGCTCGAGAGAGACATCGATAAGCAAATGTATAACATTTCAGACGTGGAAGCATAGGGTTGTGTGGGACAGGGGGGAATACATAGCATATGTTGTTTGGACGTAACACTGATAAACATACACACGATGTTGAAAATTAGCACTGATAGTTAAACCGACATTCGGTGTTGGACATAGCATTGATAGATAGACATAATGTGTTGGACGTTATCACAGATAGACAGAACGTGTTGGACATTTGCACAGATAGGTAGAACGTGTTGGACATTTGCAGATAGACAAAACGTGTTGGACATTAGCACAGATATTTAGAGAGACAGAATGTGTTGGACATTAGCACAGACACATAGAGAGACAGAATGTGTTGGACATTAGCACAGACAAATAGAGAGACAGAATGTGTTGGACATTAGCACAGACAAATAGAGAGACAGAATGTGTTGGGCATTAGCACAGACAAATAGAGAGACAGAATGTGTTGGACATTAGCACAGACAAATAGAGAGACAGAATGTGTTGGACATTAGCACAGACACATAGAGAGACAGAATGTGTTGGATATTAGCACAGACACATAGAGAGACAGAATGTGTTGGACATTAGCCCAGACACATAGAGAGACAGAATGTGTTGGATATTAGCACAGACAAATAGAGAGACAGAATGTGTTGGACATTAGCACAGACATATAGAGAGACAGAATCTGATTGACATTAATACACAGATAGAAAGACAGAAAATGTTGGACATTAGCACAGACACATAGAGAGACAGAATGTGTTGGATATTAGCACAGACAAATAGAGAGACAGAATGTGTTGGACATTAGCACAGACATATAGAGAGACAGAATCTGATTGACATTAATACACAGATAGAAAGACAGAAAATGTTGGACATTAGCAGAGGTAAAACTGCGTTGAAGTGAGATTGGGGTCTTGGTCTGGATAATTTGCCTGACCCTGATTAACATTGTCCGATCGGCGTGTTTTGCCTGATCAGACGTTAGTCTTATCTCCCCTTACATGGTAGAGAATATAGAGGAAATGAAGGAGAAGATGAAATGGACAAATCCTGGAAAGGAAAGTTGTCATGGAGGGGTGTCTTGGAAGAGTGTCTGCCAGAGACATGGATACATGTGTACACAGATGACGCGACTGGCGGAGTCACAAGTGGTATAGGAGGATGCTCCAAGGGCTTTCCCGAACCGGTGGGGGCACTATTGCCTTATTGGCTACTGCTAAGTTTGCGGTTCAAGATAAATATATCTACCTAGAATGAATGGTATTCCTGACTGGCGACTCGTGGCAGTTCTAGAATAGCATGATGATGGAGATGTCGGGCAACAATGCATGGCGGGGCTCTAGCGGGGCATCCAGGGTTGACATTCCGTGGATTCCGTGCCACTGCGGTATCAAGGACGGTGGGGCTGCAGACGGAATGACAGGGTGTGGGCAAGCTACCCGACGGACAGACCTGATCATCGCGTACAGGTTGTGATTAGAGGCAACTTCGGGGAAAAGTCAGCTGATAAACATTACATTTCTGAAAAGAAGACGGATACTCTGATTTAATTAGAGAAGGGAAAGTCATTATCTTCAGACTGAGAACTGGGCATAATAGCCTAGAGGGTCATCGTTGCAATAAAATGAGGATTTGAGCAGACGACAGGTATGCACGTGTGGAGCATACCATGGTCGATGAGCAATACTGGCCTCATAAAACAGGTGAGAAACAAAAGGTGTACGGAGATTGAGCGGTTAGTACAAATAATGGGTCCATTGTGACAGAAACCGGAACCTGAATATGATGATGATGATGATAGTGGTGGTGGTGATGGTGATGATGGTGGTGATGGTGGTGGTGATGGTGATGATGGTGGTGGTGATGGTGATGATGGTGGTGGTGATGGTGATGGTGATGATAATGATGATGATGATGATGAACGAAGAGCATAGAAACAATGTTAATGATATAGAAGTAGTAAACACCAATTGCAAAGGCGTAACAAATATATAAACAACAGAGATGACCCAAACGCTTTCGCGAGAATGATGACCCAAACGCCTTAGCGAGAAAGATTACCCAAATACCTTAGCGGCAAAGATGACCGAAACATCTTAGCGACAAAAATAACCCACACACCTTAGCGGCAAAGGTGACCGAATCACCTTAGCGACAAAGATGACTAACACCCTAGCGACAAAGATGACCCAAACACCATAGCGACAAATATTACCAAAATACCTTAGTGACAAAGATGACCCTAACACCTTATCGACAAAGATGACTGAAACACCTTAGCGACAAAGATGACCGAAACACCTTAGCGACAGAGATGACTGAAACACTTTTGCGACAAAGATGACCGAAACACCTTAGCGACAAAGATGACTTCCCCACACCTTAACAACAAAGATGACCCAAACACCTTAGAGACAAAGATGACCCAAACACCTTAGAGACAAAGATGACTAACACCTTAGAGACAAAGATTACCCAAACACTTTAGAGACAAAGATGACTAACACCTTAGCTACAAAGATGATTCTAACACCTTAGAGACAAAGATTACCCAAACACCTTAGAGACAAAGATGACTAACACCTTAGCTACAAAGATGACTTCCCCACACCTTAACAACACAGATGACCCAAACAACATAGAGACAAAGATGACCCAAACACCTTAGAGACAAAGATGACCCAACCACCTTAGAGACAAAGATGACTAACACCTTAGCGACAAAGATGACCCACACACATTACCGACAAAGATACCCAATCACCTTGCGACAAAGATGACCAAAACACCTAAACAACAAAGATGACCAAAACACCTAAAAGACAAAGATGACCCAAATACCTTAGTGACAAAGATGACCCATACACATTACCGACAAAGATGACCCATACACCTTAGAGACAAATATGGCCAACACACATTAGCGACAAAGATACACAATCACCTTACAACAAAGATGACCAAAACACGTAAACGACAAAGATGACCCAAATACCTTAGTGACAAAGATGACCCATACACCTTAGAGACAAAGATGACCCATACACCTTAGAGACAAAGATGACCCACACACCTTAGGGACAAAGACGTGGTAAACACAATGATAAAGATGTAGTAAACACATTAATGACAAGGATATGGTAAACACAACATAACTTGACCAGAGTGGTACCCAGATTGACAAGAGTAAGACTACTGTAACTATCCAAGCTTGTCGTAAATGACGACTGAATGAATGATGTACCTGGGACTAGCAGCCTCATCATGGGAGACTATCGCTTTTGAACCCGCAACTGCAAATATTCTGATAAAGGTTACATGTAAAGTGGTCAGCGAAGGTGTAGTCATATGCTTCAGTCGGAGCGTAAAAGTGAAAAATGCAAATTTGTATTTACGACATAAAGTGACCGTTTATTTCCTTCCCTTTGAAAATTGTAAACCAAAACGTTCGACAAGTGCCCTCAATTTGAATGCCCGCGGAGTCAATTGGCGCAATGTGCTTAGCCGCTCTGGTCCATGTTTATTCTGCTGTATTTGCTGGTTTAAAATAAAATAGCCAGTTTTGTCAGCAGGATTGATTTTTTTTAAACATATCACTATGGTGTTTCTTCTTCTTCTTCTTATTCGTCTTCTTATTCTTCTTCTTCTTCGTCTTCTTATTCGTCTTCTTATTCGTCTTCTTCTTCGTCTTCTTATTCGTCTTCTTATTCGTCTTCGTCATTTTCTTCTGCTACCTTCGTCCTGTTAAAGACGCTGTGTCGTAGTTTACAGTAGGGCTGCGCTTTTTGCGCCTTTCGGTCGGAAGCAACTGGTTTCAGCTGGCTTTTTTTAAATTCCGGGTTTGCCTTCCTACTGCGATCCCTATTGTCTTAGCCAGACTACACTAGACCAGACAATTTCCAGGGCCGTCGCTTGGAAGCGGAATAGGATCTTGGTCAGCTGTGGTTCACTGACTCTAATGGAAGCAGACAGTTGAGTCCCTGGATGCAGGCAACTTATTCACTCTCCTGCATCTTCAGTCCACTACTGTGTTTGATCCCATTGTTGAGGTCCACTGATAAAATGTATACGACTAAGGAATAAAGGCCGCGCGTCTCGGTTGTGCCACGTGTGATACAGCCTAGGTTTCCATTTTACCTCTGATAGTTAAGCAAGCAACATCTCTTTTGCAGAACGTCGTTTTTACAACTGCCAACATATTTGGCTGTCATAAGTTTCACCTGACAAGTGAACAATTTTTGCGTTCGTCTTATTTCTCTATTCCCCAAGGCGGTGTGCATTGCACTATGTTTTTATTTTGCGTCTGTCGGACCTGTGCATCCGACTAAGGGAAAGAAATTTAATGTAAGGGTCTGCTTCCTCCTGCATTTTCTAAGGGTTTGCCTCCCCGGGGTAACGGCCGGTGCTGTGATTGGGGAGCTAACCTAGCGCCTTTGGGTTGTGAGTCGTGTCACTTAACCACTAGCTCACGCCGACCCAATTATTAACAGTAAACCAGGCAGCCATTTACAGTTGGGTAGACTGAGACGTGTCGATAACGGGAAGCTAACCCAGTACCTGATACATAAAGTCCCATAGTAGAAAGTGCCGTCGGAGATTAAATGTTAGTGATTTCATTGCACTAAGCCACAGCTTGCGTGAGGTGGCGAGCGCAGTTCACTTTCTCGCTGCCTTTTCTAACCGTAGGTCAGGTACAAATGAACATCCTATACAGCTGGGTCGACTGAAGCGTGCCGGTAAATTAAGTTGAGCCTCGTTACTTTGCCTTGCACGGCGAATGTTCTATCACTAGACCAATCAGATGCAACGAGCCGCGAATCAAACACGCATCGCGACTCAAACACGTATCACGACTCAAACACGTATCGGGGCTTAATTGTCCTTACAAATAGTGCTCGGTCCAGCAGCTTCAAACATTTCAGACGCCACGCATCGTCGCCATTGTTGTTGGACGCTGCTCGTGATGAGTTAACTCTTGACGATGTGTCTTTGGCAGTGGGTTACGGTGGCTCTTCTTACAAAGCGAGGCGTACGTGAGAAGATGGGTCCTCCTTGATGTGGTGCAATTCGAGGATCCTCGGTAAGCTCACAAATTATGGGAATTGCAGTGTCGATCTTCACCTCGTTGGCCAGATTGCTGTACAACATTCTGTTTCATTGAGCTTCACCCATAAGACACATAATATTATAAAGATCCCTGAACACCTGCATGACAAAGCGTCCAGAGCAGTTCTTGTGAATGGGAGGTTAGGGGACTGGTTTCGCACATCAGTTGATGTGAGACAGGGGTGTACACTATCTCCAACTCTTTTCAATATATTCCTTGAGGGAATTACGAGTGAGGCACTTGGAGGTCACGTTGGTACTGTCATGATAGGGGGCCGAACGATTTCTAACCTTCGTTTTGCAGATGACAACGACGCGTTGGCGGGTTCAGAAGCAGAACTCCAGGAATGAGTCAGAAAGCTCGATGAAACAGCTCTTGACTATGGTATGGAGATAAACGCTGGAAAGACAAAATTAATTACGAACAACGCCGAGGGCTTCAACAGCAGGATAAAAGATAATGGCCAGAAACTAGAAGTGGTTAACCGTTTTAAATATCTGGGTTCGAT
The DNA here is from genome assembly GCA_036924085.1 of Ariolimax columbianus. NCBI lineage: Eukaryota > Metazoa > Mollusca > Gastropoda > Stylommatophora > Arionidae > Ariolimax > Ariolimax columbianus. The sequence continues at coordinate 122,780,224 of JAVGWX010000003.1, read as the reverse complement.
TGTCAGTGATGATGGATCAAAATGTGAGATGTTGGCCAGAATAGCACAGACAATAGCGGCGCTTGCACGGCATAACAAAATGTGGCAAGATAAACGGTTAGCACTATGCACGAAAATCAGATTAATGAGTGCATTGGTCCTGTCAATATTCCTCTATGCTTGTGACACATGGACAATTACAGTTGACCTTCAGCGAAGGATACATGCCTTGGAGATGAGATGTTTCCGAAGACTTCTTAATGTCACGTACAAAGATTGAGTTACAAATGAGCAAATACGAGATAGAATTAAAACAGCAAAAGGGTATTTTGAAGATCTCTTGACAACAGTCAAAAGAAGGAAACTCGCTTGGTACGGTCACATACCGAGATCAAATGGTCTTGGTACGGTCACATATCGAGATCAAATGGTCTTGGTACGGTCACATATCGAGATCAAATGGTCTTGGTACGGTCACATATCGAGATCAAATGGTCTTGGTACGGTCACATATCGAGATCAAATGGTCTTGGTACGGTCACATATCGAGATCAAATGATCTTGGTACAGTCACATATCGAGATCAAATGATCTTGGTACGGTCACATATCGAGATCAAATGATCTTGGTACAGTCACATATCGAGATCAAATGATCTTGGTACAGTCACATATCGAGATCAAATGATCTTGGTACGGTCACATATCGAGATCAAATGATCTTGGTACAGTCACATATCGAGATCAAATGATCTTGGTACAGTCACATATCGAGATCAAATGATCTTGGTACGGTCACATATCGAGATCAAATGGTCGTGGTACAGTCACATATCGAGATCAAATGGTCTTGGTACGGTCACATATCGAGATCAAATGGTCTTGGTACGGTCACATATCGAGATCAAATGGTCTTGGTACGGTCACATATCGAGATCAAATGATCTTGCAAACATGATATTGCACGAAAAGGTGCACGGCAGACGTCGAAGATGCCGTCTAAAAAAGAGGTGATAGGACAACATAAAAGAATGGACCAATCTCCGATCAGAAGAGGCACAGGCAGCGGCCCCTGACAGAGAAGGGTGGCTTGGGATTGTGAGGATGTCTTCGTATGTGCCCCAACGACCTCACTGGTTACGGGATGACCTGACCTGATAACACACAAAGCATTGAACCGGTCTTCTATGTATCGGTAAAGTATATGTCTTATTCAGTTCAACTTTCGTCATCAATTGTGTCAATTTAAACACATAGTCCATCTACCCCTGCAGGATGTCTTATAGTAATAGCACATGGGTCTGTCAACTGGTGGTGGCATACGTGTCCAAGTGGTACGGCTGAACAAAATAAGGCAATATGTTGCCTGTTAGTTGGAACTGGTGACCTTTGGTGGAGCTGTGTCCAATCAAGACTTTGGGAAGGGCAATGTAAGGGAAGGGCAGAAAGAGGTTAGAGAGAGAGACACAGAGAGAGATAGAGAGGGAGAGAAAGGGATGGGGGATATGTATGAATGGGGAAGAGATTGAGGACATAATTGGAGAGTGGATGATAATGGAAGAATGATAGACATATAGGACGGATGGACAGACAGACAGACAGGCAGGCAGGCAGGCAGACAGAGAGCATACTGTGTAGCATACTGACCATAGCACCCACCTCAAGTCCGCTGCTGGAAATATACTATTTTCAACAATGTTGTGGTGAGACTACACAGAAGGTTTGCATTGCAATATAACAAGGAGGACATAGGTTCGCCTTCATCAGTGCTACCAGAGCAAACTTGATCAAAGAAGCTTCAAAAACAATAACTCATCATATATCGTTGATCTGAAACCGTGAAAACAGATCTATAGTGTTATAGACATTCTCAAGGAAAAACAGATCTATAGTATTATAGACATTCTCAAGGAAAAACAGATCTATAGTGTTATAGACATTCTCAAGGAAAAACAGATCTATAGTGTTATAGACATTCTCAAGGAAAAACAGATCTATAGTGTTATAGACATTCTCAAGGAAAAACAGATCTATAGTGTTATAGACATTCTCAAGGAAAAACAATAACCTTTCACGATATTCTCAAGATAAAACAGATCGATACTTGTATAAGTATTCTTTTCAAGAAAAGATGTGGACATTGTCTTGTTGCATTATCGTTCATACAATACATAGGGAGATCAGTACTCTAATACATAATTGCAAGCACGTGACGACAACTACCAAAAGAGCTTTACACAAAACGATTTTCGTGCCGGCACTATGCTTTCAATGTCAAAACTGGACACTTACATCAAATAAAAAACGACACATCGCAACAGCTGAAATGAAATGCCTGCGAAAAATATTCGGTGTAACAACGAGAGACATGATCAGATCCTATGACATCATGAGACTCGTGGGAACAACAAAAGTATTAGACAACTTCAGAAAACAGCAACTAAAATGGTTTGGCCACGTAACAAGACTACCACCTCACAGCACACACTCTAACCGCTCCCCCCATCCTTCCCCCCCCCCCCAAACAATCAATGCTATTTAGATACAACCGATTCAAAGCCACAGGTGGCTTACGGAAATACCCGAATCGGTGAATGAATGCCACTATGCATGTGGCACACAGTACGGCTCGTTCTATGGATCTCTTCATAACTTCACGCTGAATACAGGAAAAGGGAAAAGAACAAAGGAAGAAAGAAGACCAGTACAGCTGACCACTAAAGCCTGCGCTAAAGTACATTGTTTATTTTTGCAGTGGTGATTTCTGTAATAAATCGCTTTACATGATGAGGTTGTTAATCCCATGTGAAACTCGTCCTCACCTATCACCCTCACAGCGTCTCTGTCCGGGATATCCTATTCCGCCATCTCCCTATCCTTCACTCTGATCCTGCCACTCGCGAAGTTTTTCCCGATCCTCCCCTTGTCGCCTACAAGCGTGACAGGAACCTGAGGGACTTGCTGGTCAGTAGTCGCCTACACACCAGCCCTCATAGCCTCCCAGGCACCAGGCCGTGCAAAAATTCACGTGGCTGTGTTACCTGCCCTCATGTCATCCTTTCTCGCTCCATTACCTTTCCTAAGGCTGAATTCTTCATCAAAGAGGGGTTCACATGCAAATCTCGTAACCTCATCTATTCCATCATCTGCCGCCAGTGTGGTATGACTTACATTGGGGAAACTGGTATGGAACTACGGGAGCGTTTCCGCCAACACCTCAACGACATCCGCAACCGCACTGGTTCCCCAATTGCCAGCCACTTCAATGGTCCTGAGCACCGGGGTATGGCTGACGTCAGTGTCACTGGTCTAGTTTCGTGCTTCTCTGACGATCGTCATCGATTCGCCCTTGAGAACAGACTTATCTCTAGTATGGGATGTCTCCAACCACATGGTATAAATATCTTCCATACTTTTTCTTAAACCCTCACACTGGCCCCCATCTATTTGTCTTCCTTCCCCCCCCCCCCCCATTCTTCCATCAGTTCTCTTCCCCCCTCTCTTATATCAATATCCCGCCCTCCCGGCTTATATTGCCTTCTCATTGTTCTCCTATCTGGACCACTATTTGGCCACGCTTGGCTTATCAGGCATATTCCGCCACTTTTTGTTTGACCGCTCCTATTTCAGTTTCTATCGAGTACTTGGCACGACAGGTCGCTTAGACAGAAAGCGTCTCCCACCTGAAACAGATGAGTTGACCATTTTTTCTTATATGTTGATTTGTTAGTTCAGTGTTGTTGTCCCTGATGAAGGCCTATTGGTCGTAACGTAGGTTTTGTTTGTGTTCTCGTCTCGGTGCGGTATCTGACCATACCCATTTTTTTAAATTTTGATTAAGCTCAACCTTAATCAACTTTTACTAGTTTTTTTTTTTTTCATGTTTTTTTCCCATTATACACATCCACAGAACCGCTGCAGCCTCGCCTTATTTTAATTATATATTTTATTTGTACCACCATTGCTGCTACTACTCGTTATCTTGTGTCGTCTTACCTTCCATATTCACTATATCATCGCCATGCCTTCCTCCAAATTCATGACCAATTTCTTCCGTTCTTTCATCATTACGGCTTTCAGCCTTCTCCCCCCTGACCTCTCCCGTATTGCTACTGACTTCGCTCTTGTTACTCTCAAGATTACCCGATTTACTTGCCATCTCAATTTCATTCGCAATTGTCTCCGCTACAACGTTCTTCCTCGCGGGTTCACTTCCACGTTTCACCACGCGGCGGGCTCTTTAAGCCAACGTGAGCTCCGCCATCTTGACCATGCAGATAGGAAGTGTGGCTTCCTGCGTATGCGCTGTATCGCATCCAGCTACGATAGACGGCTCCATGATCTTCATTCCTCCCAATCTCATCTCCTGCACTGTTTGCTAGCTCTCTCCACCCAGAACTACTTTTCCTATGCTGTCATCCGCTACATTATTCATACTCTCAATCGTCAGTTATACGACTTCTTGTCTGCTCGCAAGAAGGACAAGCTTACTCGTCTCCGTCCTCCTACCCCTCCTTCCTCCTCGTCCACTGATTCTCGCCATCAAGTGGTCTGTATCCCCTCTGATCTTCCTCTGACTGAGAGTGAAATATCAGTTCTCAGCAAAGGCCTTAACTTTGTCCCCCTCCAGCCCTCCATTGACCAATACTCTGTTCTCAAGGATGTGCATGCCTATCATCGCCGCCTACGTCTTAGACAATGGTACCAAAACAATCCCAACTCTTGCTCTTTTCCTGACCCCGATGACCCTTTCTCCAGCTATTCCCATCGTAAATCTGACTGGACTCCTCCCCCTGGCCGATCCCGTGCCTTAGACCTCTATATTAAAACTACTCTTCGCGATATCAAGGCCTACTGCCCTCGGCGCTTGCGTTATTCGAACATTTCCCATACCGAGGCTTGTGCTCTGGCTAGCCTTAGTCGACGTAGGGATCTCGTGATTAAACCTGCTGATAAGGGGGGAGCAGTGGTGGTTTGGCGCAAGGATTTATATGTTCAGGAGGGCAGTCTTCAACTATCTGATCCTTCTTTCTATAAACCGCGCGCCGATGATGCCACTGTCCGTTTTAACAAGGAGGTCTCTACCACCATCCTTGATATGACCAAACGACATCTCCTCCCGAAGAGCGCTACAAACCTCCGAATCTTTGACAGTTGTCTGGGTAAGCCTTCTTTCTACATGCTGCCTAAAATTCATAAGCCCGACAACCCAGGTCGCCCTATTGTCTCTGCCTGTTCCTGTCCCACCGAACTGGTATCAGACTTCCTGGATAGTGTCTTCCAACCTATGGTGGAAAGTCTTCCCACATTTCTTAAGGACACCAACCACGCCTTAACCACTTTCTCTACCATTGTCCTCTCCCCTGACCACACCTATCGTCTCTTCCTACTTGATGTCTGTTCACTGTACACCTCGATCCCCCACTCTGACGGTTTATTGGCCCTCCGTTTCTTCCTTGACCGAAGGGTTAACCCATCCATCTCCACGTCTGCCATCGTCCGTCTAGCAGAACTCGTTCTTACTCTCAATACCTTTGAATTCAATGGCCAGTTCTTCGACCAGATCAGCGGTGTGGCTATGGGCACCAGAATGGGCCCCAGCTACGCATGCCTGTTCATGGGTCACCTGGAACACTTGATCTGGCTTCAATTCCAGGGCCCCTTTCCTTTGATGTATTATCGATACATCGACGATGGGATTGGTATGACTGACATGTCGGAGAAGGATCTCCTCAACTTTATCGACTTTGTCAACGACTTCCATCCCTCGATCAAGTTCACGTCTGACATTTCCCTCACGTCTGTCCACTTTCTGGACATCACTGTCTCTATCTGCCCTTCAGGCCTCTCCACCACTGTCTACTACAAACCCACTGACGCTCACAACTACCTCCTCTACACTTCCTCCCATCCCCTATCCTGCCGCGATTCGCTTCCTTTCTCCCAACTCCTCCGCCTCCGACGCCTATGTCAGGATGACGACGACTTCCTCCTCAGGGCCCACGAGATGCTTGACTTCTTCCGCAAGCGACTCTACCCTGAGACCACTCTCTCCTCTGCTCTTCAGCGGGTTCTTCTTATCTCCCGCCAAGTCTCCCTCACTCCCACCCGCCGTCCTCCCTCTGACCGTGTGAAACTCGTCCTCACCTATCACCCTCACAGCGTCTCTGTCCGGGATATCCTATTCCGCCATCTCCCTATCCTTCACTCTGATCCTGCCACTCGCGAAGTTTTTCCCGATCCTCCCCTTGTCGCCTACAAGCGTGACAGGAACCTGAGGGACTTGCTGGTCAGTAGTCGCCTACACACCAGCCCTCATAGCCTCCCAGGCACCAGGCCGTGCAAAAATTCACGTGGCTGTGTTACCTGCCCTCATGTCATCCTTTCTCGCTCCATTACCTTTCCTAAGGCTGAATTCTTCATCAAAGAGGGGTTCACATGCAAATCTCGTAACCTCATCTATTCCATCATCTGCCGCCAGTGTGGTATGACTTACATTGGGGAAACTGGTATGGAACTACGGGAGCGTTTCCGCCAACACCTCAACGACATCCGCAACCGCACTGGTTCCCCAATTGCCAGCCACTTCAATGGTCCTGAGCACCGGGGTATGGCTGACGTCAGTGTCACTGGTCTAGTTTCGTGCTTCTCTGACGATCGTCATCGATTCGCCCTTGAGAACAGACTTATCTCTAGTATGGGATGTCTCCAACCACATGGTATAAATATCTTCCATACTTTTTCTTAAACCCTCACACTGGCCCCCATCTATTTGTCTTCCTTCCCCCCCCCCCCATTCTTCCATCAGTTCTCTTCCCCCCTCTCTTATATCAATATCCCGCCCTCCCGGCTTATATTGCCTTCTCATTGTTCTCCTATCTGGACCACTATTTGGCCACGCTTGGCTTATCAGGCATATTCCGCCACTTTTTGTTTGACCGCTCCTATTTCAGTTTCTATCGAGTACTTGGCACGACAGGTCGCTTAGACAGAAAGCGTCTCCCACCTGAAACAGATGAGTTGACCATTTTTTCTTATATGTTGATTTGTTAGTTCAGTGTTGTTGTCCCTGATGAAGGCCTATTGGTCGTAACGTAGGTTTTGTTTGTGTTCTCGTCTCGGTGCGGTATCTGACCATACCCATTTTTTTAAATTTTGATTAAGCTCAACCTTAATCAACTTTTACTAGTTTTTTTTTTTTTTTTTTTTTTTCATGTTTTTTTCCCATTAATCCCATGCACAACTGTTCTTTAATCGCCTTTTACGACATACTTGTAAAGCTGTAGTGGTTCGTTCTATTCAACCTGAACACCACTCAAAACCAATAGTTATTGGAAAACTAGCAGCTAAAGAGGTAATAGTGCAATTGTACATGGCACATGTCTGTTAATATGTAAAGCTGAATGTTAATGGTGCATGGCATGTTATATGTAAAGCTGAATGTTAATGGTGCATGGCATGTTATAATTAAAGTTGAATGTGAATGGTGCATGGCATGTTATATGTAAAGCTGAATGTGAATGGTGCATGGCATGTTATATGTAAAGCTGAATGTGAATGGTGCATGGCATGTTATATGTAAAGTTGAATGCTGAATGTGGGATCAAGATGCTGAGCAGCACATGAGCTGCAGTGGTTAGCGACCCATAGCTGACTGACTGCTAGCGTTAGGGCCAGCGAACCATAGCAGCCAAGACCCTTCTGCACCTCCACGCGGTGATCCTGGATAACAGGCTGCAGCAGGGCAGACTGGCTAAGGAGAAGAGATCGAAGAGGGAATGCTAACCCGGTACTCAAAAAAAGCTTGCTGAAGTCGGATGTGTTGTACTGAAAGGTGCAAATATCGCAGCCAAGCTGTAAACTACGACACAACGCATTCCGTTCTCTGAACTACATTCTGCTACTTAAGCCTTTTCAGGGTTTGGTAGCGGGAGATTTAGAACGAACGAAGAAGAAGAAGAAGAAGAAGAAGAAGAAGAAGAAGAATGCTGAATGTGAGTGGGTCATAGTATGTTCATGTGTAAAGCAAAATTTGGGGGGCAGTGAGGTCTGGGCTGGACGTCCAGTTCGTAAAGGAAAGTGAAGCGTCTGATATAGCCTCTCCTTTCCAGGTGTAGAGATCGCCGCTGCATTCACTGTTCCGCTTGCCGTTCACGAGTTGCCATGCCAATGGCCTCTCCTACACTATTGTGTCCCCAGCAGCACCTTCATGAAGGGCGCCCTGTTTCTTAAAGAGCCTGTTGTGGGGCGCGACCGACTACTCGATGGTATAACTGGGCGGGCAGATTGGGCTCATTAGCCTTGGTTGGCAGCCAATCTAAAAGAAGGTAAACTCTGACTCTAAAGCCGGGTAGACGAAGCTCGTTAGCCTGTTCAGGCAATTCGCCTAGGAGAGGAGGAACTTTGATTTTAAACCCAGAAGTCCCAGACAGTGCTGGCTAGTCTTGGGACGATGAGAGTATCATCGGATGTCTCGAGTAACTATCATCTGCGGGCAACGACTCCACTGCCTTGTGGAAACCTCGGGAGAGGTTAGGACTACGGGGGTACGACAGAAAATCCGAGGTGGTAGCACCTAAGGCGGATGTTTTCAAAACTGCAAACTCATTCCGGCAGCTACTGCAGCTGAGCTGGGGCCAAATTGTCATGCTTTGCATTCCTGTGGATTTCATCAGCGAGGCCGAGAGGGGGATCCTGCAGTGTGGGCAGCCCAGGGTCTCCATATTCAGCGACCAGGCTTGCGCACTGAGAGGCTACTCACAGGGTACCACGTGCATGGTCTGCAAAGACAGACGCCTATGAATAAATAAATGAATGAATGAATGAAAAGAGAATTTGAGCGGTACATGGTGTGTTCATGTGTAAAGCAGAATTTGAGCGGTATATGGTATGTTCATATGTAAAGCAGAATTTGAGCGGTATATGGTATGTTCACGTGTAAAGCAGAATTTGAGCGGTATATGGAATGTTTATGTGTAGACCAGAATTTGAGCGGTACATGGTATGTTCATGTGTAAAGCAGAATTTGAGCGGTATATGGAATGTTCATGTGTAAAGCAGAATTTGAGCGGTACATGGTATGTTCATGTGTAAAGCAGAATTTGAGCCTTTGTTATGTTTTAGATTGTTGTTATTTTATGTGTGCTTTCATTGTAGAAATGTGGAGAAAGCAAATCATCATCATTATACAAATGTGACACAACCTGTGGGATCTATTAAGCACTCAACCAATATCTTGAAGCTCCCCACCGGGTGGGCAGGAGACACGAAAGAAACCTCCAAATAGATTGTAATTGGTACAGAAATTGGGTATCCCATAACAACGACTGCTCGGTTAATCCATTCACCACTGAAACATCATGGATCACAAAACAGCATACCTTTTGATTTCAATCGATATCGAATGACTCTCTACATAGAGACACACATTATTGTCAGACATGTGCCCTCGGCACAAATAAAATGCACCGACGAACCAAGAGACACATCGCACAATCGCTAACAGAAGGTAAAAGATAAATGGAATGAAGCTTGTAGTAATAAGGAAGCGCTAATATTAGTTACATCGGACCTTAACACAAGCTCAATGAGGTAAACCTACAGAGAAAATTCAGATATCCTCACAATTCAAAGCCAATCATGTACAATAACATCAGTATTTGAACCACCCAATAACAAAATCATGAACAATAACATCAGTATATGAACCACCCAATAACAAAATCATGTACAATAACATCAGTATATGAACCACCCAATAACAAAATCATGAACAATAACATCAGTATATGAACCACCCAATAACAAAATCATGAACAATAACATCAGTATATGAACCACCCAATAACAAAATCATGTACAATAACATCAGTATATTTATTTTATTTTTTTTTGCGTTCGTCTAATTTTTATAATACCCAAGGCGGTGTGCATTGCGCTGTTTTTTTTTATTTTGCGCCTGTCGGCCCAGTGCCTCCGACTTCAGCATGCATTTTATGTAAGGGTCTGCTTCCTCCTGCATTTTCTAAGGGTTTGCTTCCCCGGGGTAACGGCCGGTGCTGTGATGGAGATCGAACCCAGCACCTTCGGTTTGTGAGCCGTGCCACTTAACCACTAGGCCACGCCGTCCCCACATCAGTATATGAACCACCCAATAACAAAATCATGTACAATAACATCAGTATATGAAGCACCCAATAACAACTCTATCTTCAATGAACCTGATAACTTCAGATCACAAAACAATACAATATTCATGGGAGATTATTGCTGTTACATCACTTTATAAGGGTACAATAAATCAGACGCTAATGGTCGGGAGCAAAAGAACTGGGCAATGCAGAACGGATTACAGCTCCTGCAGGGCACACAATTACCACCATCTTTCAATAGCTGTAGATGGCGAAGAAGGTACAATCATGATAACACATTTGTCAGCGACACAATAATACATCAAGTGACGAAATCTGCAGAGGAGCCTGTACAACAAACAGAAAACAGACCCATCTCGTGAAGCGTGACAGGAGTTATCAAACCGGAGAATGTACCTTTCAAAAGAAGCTTTAACTTTAAACGAGACAAATTGGGTCCACTCGTCTGCGATCTGGATATCACAGGCTGTTTCCGTCTTGTCAGAAGATAGTATTTTGTGCTTTTAATAAAAAGGGATGTACAGTCCATGGAGATAACGAATGTGATTCGTAAGGCAAATCTGAGCAGAGAAGCGTCTAAATAAAAAGGTGTTTAAACTAGAAATAACCCTGCAAAATATGAGACTAGAACAGGCGAACAGAATGATCTCCAGACGTCACATACCAAGAGTCTACAGAACCCAGTATATGTATAGCATTAACTAAGACTCAAGGGCACTATATGGGAAATATCAACAGCTATTTGAAAGTGACCACTACTCTGAGGACACCACCCAGGGTGGGGAAGACCGCCTACATGTTATTTCCTACTCGTAAACAGACAAATGGTGTCAGCTTGCAAGACCTGGATATGAAACAAAACAGCTGACGTGCCTGGAAGCCTAGCAAGAACCTAAGTAATGACCAAGAGCGCGCTCCCGCCGGCATAACGCTAATTACACCCAACCTGGGATCAAGATGCTCAGCAGCACATGAGCTGCAGTGGTCAGCTACCCATAGCTGACTGCTAGCGTCAAGGCCAGTAACCAGAGCTGTCAAGATCTTTCTACACCTCCACGCGGTGATCCTGGATAACAGGCTGCAGTAGGGCAGACTGGCTAAGGAGAAGGGATCGAAGAGGGAATGCTAACCCGGTACTCAAAAAATGCTTGCTGAAGTCGGAGTGTTGGACCGAAAGTTGCAAATATCGCAGTCAAGCTGTAAACTACGACACACGCATTCCGTTCTCTGGACTACATTCTGCTACTTACCCTTTCAGGGTTTGGTAGTGGGAGATTGAGAACGAACGAAGAAGAAGAAGACACCTAACCAAATAGTCCATTAGTTACGGATGAACGGGAAAATCACTAAAAACAATTGCAAACCAAGATTCGGCGGAATTATGAACATTAAAATGTCTCACAGACAAAATGAATGATGCAATACATCAAATGAAAAACAACAAAGCAGCTGGCCGTGGTGATTTGAGGCAAGAACAAATTAAAAACTTTGGACCATCAAATAGTTGCTCAAGTATTTAAATCCCATGCATCGTATCTAAGGAAATCCCCCCAAAAATCTGGAAAAAACCTACGGGGCGCAGTTGACAAAGCCCGGAACAACCCAAACACTACCTTCAAATTTCCGAACGCTGTCATTACTACACCATCTGTATGAGGTTCTTGAAAGAATGATCAGGAAGAGTATAGACCCATCGGTAGACAAGAGGCGTAAAAAGGAACAAGCAGGTTTCAGCCTTTGATGAACATGCTTCAGTCAAATCCTTAACCTGGCACGTCTTATCGAGGATAGGTATGGACGCAAGCAAATCAGTGGAAATACTTGTATCGATTTAAGTGAAAGTGTCAGACACTACAAACCGACAGAAGCTTCTAGATTCTATAACACGCGATTGGCGACTCGCCAAGCTCATCTTGCATAATAGGTGGTTCTATGTCACTGACGAAACAACAAAAAACGATTTAGTACATGTGTTGTATAACATATTTACCAACGGCCAACCTGTAGACACAGAGGTGACGAAATGCATGAGTGCCAACGACACCGCAGTCACTGCCCAAGGAAATGGTTTTGAAAAGTTTAAACACAAATTGGCAAGCGCTCTTGATGGTCTTACCGTATATTACCAGAAAACATCACCTTAAACTAAGCTGTAGCAAAACCCAGTGTGTGATTTTCACCCCAGAAACATAATCAGCAATAAAACTGCAGATTAAATAGCAAACATAGAAACGGAACACAGTATGGCTCCCAAATAGTTGGGGGTAAAGTTGGATCGCACGCTGTCCTGTGCAACACACTGCCAAACAACAAAACGGAAGATACATACGAGAAATATCATCATTCGAAAGTCGACTGCTACAACATGGTGAGCACAACCATATGTTCTTTGAACCTCAGTACTCGCCCTGTATTTCTCCATAGCTGAGTCACGCCAGTCACGAGGCAACCCACGAGGCCGAACATTGGAAACATGATGTCTGAAATGATGTCCAGGACACGGATAGTAAGTATGCTCCCTGTGGAGCTTAGGTCTTCAACAAATACAAGCTAAGTCATCAACCGTTGACTTGTCGATATCTATAGAAGTTTATGTGGCTCAACATTTCTTCAGGATAGAAAAGCCAGCCCCATGCTCCCCCTCCTTACTCACCTATCACAACCTGCATGACCGGTTACAATGTTTGTATTATTTGCTCTACATTCGGCCCCCGGCAACACTTGGACGGAGTTTTCCAAATGTAAATAAATGTCCCAATAATCTGACCGGTGCATTTATGTCACTAGACACAATGGGACGGTGCGATCTTCTTCCTTGTGCCATCTGTTTGACCGTCGTTACTTACATACATAATCTCTTTCCCTCTGTATCTAAATATGTCGTGCCATGCGTTGTCTGTCTACACTTTCTATCGGATTTCTCACTTAACCGTAGTAATGGATATCATTTCGGAGGTCATAAAACTCGATATTAGTATATAAATGATTAAATGGTAAATATCACTGATTGTCAAGAGACACGAAAGAGGATATCTAAATATAGAATGGAGGATATCTAAATATAGAGATCAGTGGCTATTTTAAAAAGTGGAGAAACTGACCAATCGCTCAACAATTGATAAGGGGATAAAAGAAGAAACCTAGCAGTCAGCATGATGGGATAGTATTGGGTAATGTTATCTAAAGTCAGCATGATGGCATAGTGTTGGGTAATGTTATCTAAAGTCAGCATGATGGCATAGTGTTGGGTAATGTTATCTAAAGTCAGCATGATGGCATAGTGTTGGGTAATGCTTTCTAAAGTCAGAATGATGACACAGTGTTGGGTAATGTTATCTAAAGTCAGCATGCTGGCATAGTGTTGGGTAATGTTATCTAAAGTCAGCATGCTGGCATAGTGTTGGGTAATGTTATCTAAAGTCAGCATGCTGGCATAGTGTTGGGTAATGTTATCTAAAGTCAGCATGCTGGCATAGTGTTGGGTAATGGTATCTAAAGAAAGATCAGACAAGAGTTGAGTGGCTCAAAGAGTCAAGACCATACATAAGGTACATTAGCGCGAGACCACTCGATGGTAACGAAGGTTATATCGCTATGAACGGTACGGACGATAATAAATATAAGAGTTACGTAACAGTATGGAGATGGGAACATATAAACGTGATTGTTTGAGAGTGAATGATGAAGAAGATGAATATTGTTAAATTCATCCCTTTATCTGTCGTTGCAAAATTACCTATTTTGGACATTGTAAAATGCATTAATTTGTTTTATGCATTTCATACGCACGCTTTGTCATAGTAAAATTCAACTCTGTTTTTGTCTTCGCAAAATTCTAATTTTTTTTTTTTTAAATCTGCGCAAAATTTATATGCATGTTTTGTCAATGTAAAACTCATCTGTATTATTTGTTAATGTACAATTTTTTTCCTCGTTTTATCAATGCATAATTCAATTATTGTAACAGTTCCCGCTGGAGCACGAGAGTTTAGGACAGGGGTGATGTGGTTGCTGAACAAAGGTACCTGAAGGCATGCCTAGGTCACTCACCATCTCAACAAAGGAAAACAGAGTTGGGGCAAAGAATGTGGACAGGTGGGAGCTGACCACTGGCGTTCCGATTTGGGTAGGGGGAGAATGAGTGACAGATGAGATGGTAGCGGAGCTTGCTGCTATAGGTGAGTGACAGGTGTGCAAAGTATTTCGTTCCAATGGCGACTGAATAGAGCCATCCCACTGGGGTCCGTTGGTCAGCGTTGATTCTGATTGAGTGTATATAAGACTAGTCAAAGTTGAGATCAGGAGGCTGGATGAGAGAGGCTGGATGGAGAGGGCAGGAGAGCGAATGAGTGACTGTAGATAGGAGTCCGTTTAGCTTACCGATTTGATAGAGGAGCGATTGAGAGACTGTTGGACGAATGTTAGTGATCGAACAGGATCGCTCAAATAGGTGTGTGAGTTTTCCATTAATAGATAATCTGAACGTGTGTTGTGAGCAGGACACATTGTGAACGAGGTATGTCCAGATCGCCCAACTGAGGAGATTTGAGTGAGGAAGTTTTTGATATGGTGTGTTGAGGATGCAGTTAAAGAGATGTGTGTGTGATGAGAGTAAGGCAATAGAACTGGGTTTTAGATAGTTGGGAATTCCATCAATAGCTAATGCTTAAAATTTCCGCTTCAGTTAATATTTATATTAACATATATAAAATATAGGAATATTTAGTAAAGATGATATGTATTGTATTGTGTTTGTTATTTCACTACTCATTTTTCTGGTATGAGTATTATATAATAAATATGCCATCTGCTGTGTGATATATTATTTGCAGTGTGTGGTCAGGAATGATGTGGATGAGTGTGATAATGTTCTAAGTTAGAATAACCCTAGGGCAAAAAGTGGAATCTGCTACGTTATCATGTTTCGGCAATGCTAAATTCATCCTAACTTTTTGTCGATGTGAACATCCATATGTATGCTCCGTTATTGCAAAATTCATTCTCATGTTTTGCCATTCTGAAATGCACCTTATATTTTGTAATTTTAAAATATATCCGAAGGTTGTGTTTTGTGGCATGTATTTTGTTTTGGCTCCAATGTAAGGCCAGCCTTAACCTACTATAATACGTTCAGAAGAATCTGAAAAATTATACATTCTCAGCAATTATTAGATATAAATTTATGAAAATATATATTGTTAGCTACTGTATGATCGACGTTATGCCATATTTTTTTACAGTCAACTGAAGTAATCAGGATTAATTTTAGGCTATTTGGGGTATATAAAGAAACGTATGTTTGAATTGGATAACATTTTATAGATTTACAGTAACTCATGGCGATATGTGGGCAAGGACCTTCATATTGCACGTGTTTTCATGGAAAATTGTAAACGTCAACTGTTACTGCACTGAATGAATCCAGACACGTCACAAAGTGAGAGAGGCGAGGGCACTAAGTCGTTATCATACGAGTAATTATTTTCATTGTGTGAAGGCGTAACAGAGATATATAGTATATAGTGCCATTGTTACGAAGGGTGTTCAAGTCAAACCGGGACCTTTTTCGTGAGGTAAAAAATGTTTAAGTGATCAAAATGTGATTTTAAAAAAAATTAATCTCCTGCAACGTTTATGCACTTATCTCAGCGTTTAAGTAATGCTTGAAAAACTTCAGCGCAGAATAATTTATCAGTATGTCTGAAACAACCCAAAAACAGCCTGTTTCACTTCGTTATCATTGCTAAAATGCTGACCTCCAAGAATTATTTTAGAGGTCCAAACAGGTGGGAATCGCTTGGAGCGAGGTCTGGACTGTAAGGTGGATGGGGCAATCAATACCTCCCAACCGAGTTAATGTAGATGGCACACAGTGCAATGAGCTGTATGAGGTTGGGCGTCGTCTTGCAGAGGAATGACGCCCTTTGTGATCAAACCAGACCGTTTTATCGGACTTCTCTAAAACTTTACTCCAATTCAAATATCTTACTGCGGCTGAATGTCTCATCACCATATTGTGATTGCAGTCTTCTGTAAATTTCCGCAGGTTTCACGTCTTTTTTCACAAGAAACTTTATTACAACACGCTGTTCCATGCAAGCACTAACAGTGGTGTACGCCATTTTTATTTATCTGTCACGTGACTGGCCCTTGACAAGTGGGCCACTTAGCAGCAATAGGTTCGAAGTACCCCTAACTAATGATAGTAGTTCCAGCATGCTATAACACATTCAGGTAGAACTAGAACAAAACGTCCCGGTTTGACGTGAACTCCCCTCGTATTTAAATGTCGTTGGAAATTAAATTAGTTACACTAAAACAATAGCAGTTAAATTGTATAAGTATTTCTAGTGTCCAGTTAAAAGAAGTCTGCTTCATCGAATTTCAAACCTACAGTAAAGAAAAATGCATGTCTTAGGTATTAGTGACAGGACATTCTCACACTGGACACTAGAACATGATAGTCATTCTATAAATTCACCCGGAGACCAAGGAATATAAAAGTTGATCGCTTTGACAAAGCATTTATTAAACGAGAAATGTATGGAATGTTGGATTCTAAAGAAGCACTGACTCTAGGAAATTGAAAAGACCAACGACACTAATATCTCTGAAACTACATTATGCAAAAATGTAAGCGATACTGGCTCCATATTCTGCATCTTGATGATGATGTTTGTCCAACACAATTGATGAAGACTACTCTCTTTGTTCAGCCGTGTGGACAGTCTTTTCTTTTGCTGTGTCCATGATGTTTGTCCATCACAATTGATGAAAACTACTCTCTTTGTCAGCCGTGTGGAGTCTTTTCTCTTGCTGTATCCGCTGAAATGAGTGACTTGCGCGGCGATTTGGATTAAAGTGTGGCCGAAACGGCGCCTTCTGTCAACCTCACTCTCTGGTCCTGAGCTACCCTTATCTAGTGGCAAGATATTTATCGAGACGACTGGAGATAGCACAGTATGCGGATTTTTTCTGAGGGTTACTCCTGAAACCTTTCCCTGAAACAGGTATCCCGCAAGACAGCGGAGGGGGATGACATCTAACGTTGTGTGTCATGCCTTTCCCATAATCAAAAGAGGTCGTAACTCAGCGTGTGAGTGAGTTTGGCATATCGCCTCCGGCTGTGTTCAGTCCATTATAGTCGTGTCTAAATCACACATCAAAATTGACTGCTTGCAGCTATGGCGAAGAGCGCCAATGTCGTGAAGTTCAGCCTCGTGAACTAGGCCGTGAAATACGATACAGGTTTAAGCGTAGTGCTATTCATAAAGCCAATGTCCAGACCAGGATAATCAAATGGAAGAAATCACGAAAAAAAAGAACGAATTAACCAGTCCAAATGGAAAACAACACGTTTCCGTGAACACATATGTAAATCGTCGACTAGTGTAAATTCCAGGTAAATCCGTGGTCTGGCGGCATCCATAATGAACTAAAACAATGTAGACCCGCAGCCAGTTATGGCGCCATTTTTGTTGCGTTTTTTCCACAAGCTTACTACAGATGGTAGAAATAGCATTTGTGAAAAAGACTCATTGGCTGCTATTAGAAGTAAATATTTACGGGAAATTATAGAATTAGGAAAAGAAAATTGAGATATTATGTGTGTAGATGAGAAGTGGATAAATGCACGCTATACTAATGAAACGGAATGACAATCTATATATGGGAATATAAAGAGAATTGTACAAGTAATAAATGACAGCAACTAGTAATAGACAATGCAGGTAGCAGACATAATGAACTGTTGAAGAATGGTGAACTTGTACGTGGACAATCGGAACTATCTTTCAGAAATGAATGGCCACATTAGATAGACCCTCCTGTCTGGTAATGAACAACCAATGTTTCCTACCATACAGCAGCGGCAATGGAAGACATGGTATAGAGACCAGCATGTTCTAAGCACGAGATCAAACTGTGACTAAACGAAGAAACACATTCATCTAAGCACGAGATCAAACTGTGACTAAACGAAGAAACACATTCATCTAAGCACGAGATCAAACTTTGACTCAACGAATAAACACATTCATCTAAGAACGAGATCAAACTTTGACTCAACGAAGAAACACATTCATCTAAGCACGAGATCAAACTGTGACTAAACGAAGAAACACATTCAATTTACGGAAATGCACCTCAGATCAGAATCGTCACTTGTAAATAATACACGCATGATAAATACGTTACATAGATAAACTAATCCAGGAACTCTGTCATATGTGGTTAAGGTTGCCACCATACCATTTACGCTAAAATCCTATAGAATTAGCTTGGTCAAAGGTGAAACCACAGTTAGCATGTGATAACACATCGTTCAAACTATCAGATGGAAATAAATCTGTATAGGCTGCCGTCTCAGACATTGACAAACAATTCTGGATTTAATGTGAGGACTATGAAATGAAGGAGGAAGATTATTATTAGCAGAAAGATGGTTTGCGATTCCGTCAGTCGACAAAAGTTATCAATCTATCTGAGTCAACCGATCTTGAATAGGGTCAGCACGTTATGTGTATATTTAAAGCAAAATTGATATTAATGAATACATACATAAACTTATCGTGAAGCTTAGAACATAACATTCAACTTTTAAAAAGACAGTGACACATAAATAAAAACATTTGTTATATAATTTTGTTTCAGCACAAAGCTCTTACTGGAAATCCAAATAGTATAATCAGTAATGCAAATTCATAAGAACAAATCATTTACCCATACCCTGACAAAATAAGATACGTATGCGGCTCTAAATGTGCTCTCCCTTAATGGACGTACTGTAAAATGTATTGTGTACGATAACTATGAGCTGCATGAAAATAATATAAAACGTATGTATTGATGAATCCGTGTAGTCTAAATATTTCTGCATAATATATCAACATCGTCATGAAAATGGGGGCACACGCAAACATTTAAGTTGATGGATTAATGAATTATTAAGATAATATATAAATTTTAACGATATGCATTTCTGAACGTTCTATAGACTCAATCATGCCTCGTGCTTTCAGGGCTGATATCGCCGGTGCCACGAGGGACACAAATGTATCATTTCAAAGTACTTGAGTAGCTAATTTCGAATTCAAAAAGAGTACTAGCACATTTCGAAAAACGAGTCACGCATTTTGTAATGTCTCGGTCCTGTTCTATGGGGTAAAAACAAAAACAATTTAAGGTTAAAATACGACATGTTTCAGTCCCTAAATCCACATCAATTAATTTACACATGAAATCAATAGAGAAACGAACCGGTACGAAGGGCCGTCTACCAAAATCAGAATCGCTACAAGCAAAAGCCAGGTACATCTTGTCAGGTGAACTTGACCTTGGAATGAACTCGATGAGACATAAAGTAAACACGATTTCGAATACAGGAGGTTCGCCTGTGTTAGGCCATTAGAGCAGAGATCGATTCTTAACCTTTTTCGTGGCATGGACTTATTTGGCAGTCTGGTGAAGCCTACGGATCATGTTAGCCGTATTGACCGTTTCTCAGAATCTCGTCTCATCTTATCTGCCCACTTACGTTGTGTAGCTGCGCGGGAAGGTGCAATCTCCTTTCGTGTGTCACGTGTGTTGTGTAGAGGCTGTTATTAGCAATCCTGTCTCTGTAGTGTTTCTGCAACATCGCTAATGCATATCTTTCTTTGACATTCTCGTGCTCTGAATCCTTGCTGTTTGTTACTGTTTGGTGTTGTAGACTCGTGCGGCGCGTAGATATCTGCCAGACCTCCAGCCATTTGTTTCGCTAACTCTACGTTTCACCTTCATTTATATATATATATATATATATATATATATATATATATATATATATATATATATATATATATAATGGAAAATGATTGACAGAACCGACTTCATCGCACTTGGGCCCCTATGGGGGCTCAGTTCCTTTCATTGTTGAAAATGTCAAGGACAACACAAACTATGTAGCTCTCACGACGGCTCCAAAATTGTCCCTTGAATTCGTCAGTTACTCAATCATACCTGGGTCGACTGGAAGAAGTGGTCGTATCATGAATAATTCCGAGACATTCTCGGTCTGTCATACTGAGCACAACGTGATTAGAACATGAAACGTTGTGATTACAATCAAAGTTCACAACTTTCAGGTCACAGAATCTCCATTAATATTTATGCATGTGTGTTGTACGTACATGTACATATATATATATATATATATATATATATATATATATATATATATATATATATATATATATATATATATATATATATATATATATATATAAATACACATATATGTGCGCCCGCGTACACACACGCACGCACACATATATTTTATGAATGGCGCTATTTCCACTTTCTGTCAGAATTTTGTGGGTTGTTTTTTTTTCTTTCTAACTTTTACCGTTTTTTTAATGTTGCCAAATTTCTCCGAATATTTTGAAGGTTATGCAATAAATTCATCAGAATCTGTGGAACATCATGAAAAAAAAATGGTTTTCCTGTGCATATTATCTATATCATTGAAATATTATATCAAGATCAATAAGCCGCTGTCCGAGTATATTGGCAAACATCAGATTGATTCGCAGTACAAAAGGGAGTAAGACATAGATGTTTCCTCTCACCATATCTATACAACATAT
Organism: Ariolimax columbianus; assembly: GCA_036924085.1. NCBI lineage: Eukaryota > Metazoa > Mollusca > Gastropoda > Stylommatophora > Arionidae > Ariolimax > Ariolimax columbianus. The sequence continues at coordinate 122,759,470 of JAVGWX010000003.1, read as the reverse complement.
ATATGGAATGTATAATGAGACATTAGAATGATGAGAACATTGAAAGTTTCGATCCATTTACGATTGGCGGTTACTAGATTCAAGTGATACGATACGAAGATGACAGTGATACGATACGAAGATGACAGTGATACGATACGAAGATGACAGTGATACGATACGAAGATGACAGTGATACGATACGAAGATGACAGTGATACGATACGAAGATGACAGTGATACGATACGAAGATGACAGTGATACGATACGAAGATGACAGTGATACGATACGAAGATGACAGTGATACTATGAAGAAGTGTAGAAGGGCTAGTAGAGCAGCTACTTTTATCCGTAAATGAACACAGTAAAGATCAAAACCTGTTTATAAACATAAATAAAACAAAGATAATGATCACGGACAAAACACGTTAATATAAATTTACAGTGGGTGGTAAGGAAATAGATCAGGTCCCGCATTTTGAATAGCTGGGCTCCAGAATTGACAAAAATGGCGACTGCTTCAAAGAAATCAGTAAAAGACTAGCCATGGCAATGCAGAGTCTAAACAGCCTGAAGAAATTATGGCAGAATACCAACAAAACGACAAAAGTGAAAGTCTTGAGAGCCTGTGTTTTTCCTGTAGCAGCATATGGCTGCGAATCAAGTACGATTACTAAAACTGCTAGAGAAAGAATCGAGTCCTTCGAGTCAAAATGTCAAAAATCTCGAGTCAGAAAGATCTGACTGAGTTTTGACAACTGAATGAATTTTTTTTCAGACAGGCTGTGATGGGAGCAACGTTTTATAAAGAACATGCTGTATGATAACAATAAACTCATAGCTCTGCAAATTAAATCAACTATATTCAAACAAATACAATCATGATTGTGATCAGTAAAATGTTCCCAGGTACTGTTAACACGTATGTGGTTTAATATCTAGATTCATAATGAAAGGACACTTTACATTTCAGTTAGTGCTGTTCAACCTTTTTATACATGGCGCCCAGTTTTATAACTTTCGTGACCGCAAATTTTTCTTAACGCTCACTCAAATCTAAACTGAAGAAAACTCAGCGATCGTTCATGTGAGTCTGCATTTTTGATGTTTTCAATCATCATGTAGCATGTTCTTTGCAGAACGTCGCTCCGACCACAGCCCGTCTGAAAAAAACCTCGATCTCTTGCCAAATATCCAGCCTGCTCTGGTCCTGCCCACGCATTCACTAACATTGTGTTGCCATCGGCTGCTTGGTCTGCCTCTGACTCTATCCCATTACCATTCGCTCAAGACCGGTGTCTTTTGATAATGCCAAAGTATTTTAATTTTTGAATTTCATGATAAAATGTATGAACCATTTCTCGTCTATGACCAACTATTATCGAATGTCTGCATTTTGTTCTGGTCCATTGTATTCTGAGGACCTTTAAATAACATTTCCACTCCAAGGACTCGAGGTTTGGATAACTGTCCATTTTGCACAGAGTATGCTGGCACGAGAAAAACGCAGGTTCTCAAAATTTGCATTTTTGTTGGTTTACTGGTATTCTGCTATTGTTTACTCGTGCAATTCTTCTGCTACCGCCCACATGAAAGCTAACTTCATTCGCTATGGGGCAGTAGCGCCCATATTGAAGAGCACCGAGTTAAAGGGAGACAAATAAAGATTCGAATGTTTTCACAAATTCAAGGACGACTGAGACCTATCAACGTGTCATGTGTGTGTTAATATTCTAGTAGCGGAATGATAATATACTGCGGATAATTACATAAACAAGTATGACTCAATTTGGTCAAGGCACATACACAAAATAACAATCTAGTTACGACCAAAAGTTCTTCGTCGGGTACAACGTACAAGTCAAATGAGAATAAATACAAGATAAAGGTAGTCCCATAACAGACACTGCTATCGGGGATGAACAACATGAGTCTGCTCTGACCGCCTATCCCATCACCTATCAGAACTATCATTATGCTACAGTATAACTTAGTAGATAAGGTACTATATAATGAGGATTTTATTCTTAAAACCTTACTAGTAACCCATCTGTACAAATGTGTCTCCTATTGGACAATACACATGCACCCTCTGTGGTTAGGAAGGAACCAGCACCGAGCTGAACATACCTGGGAAAAGAGAACCTGCATTTGCAGCACCGTGACAATCGAGGTCAATCGTAAAGGCACAATGTGACAACCCAATTGTCTGGAACTTTAGGTCACAGGTCTAGAGCCTAGGAGCACTCAGCCTAACCAGCAGACAATTGGTGGCGGGGAATGAGCGCAGTGAACCCTACCGTGGCTTCGGTAACTTGGACCGTTGCTAATGCACCCCCTCAATTACTTAATGTCAGGACAGTACATATCTGGCTTTTGCCTAATGTGGGAAGACAATCCACAGACTCACTAGTCCGATAATACCAACCATGGTGGATGAAGTATTAGAGACGTCATTGTATGTGGTCTCCATTTTTTGTTTTAACGGGGTATGCAGAACGCTTTCTGTCTTTCCTTTCATTATAGTAACCAGGTACCCATTTACAGCTTAGTCGATGGGACGTGAAATAATATGGACCAAACCCCGTACCTTAGCCACGTGAATCCATCACCATACCACGCTGCTACCCAGATACCCCAAATAAACTAAAAGAAAACTAATAGAGCAATGTACCAGTTTGATATGCTAGCTTCTACTTTATTATCATAGTGGATAAAAACCTGAGTAGGTGCTTGAACCCCAGGTTAAGAGCCTATGTATGTTTATGGAGTCTCACTCTTACTTTATCAACTACCATTCGTGTTAAAATGATCTCCGACAAAACTACAACAAGTGAAGATATGTACGAATGCGTATGATGACGTCACTTTTGATGTAAACAACACATACCAACCGTCAGGTTTGAAAAATTGTCAAGAACTGGACAACGATGTTTAAAGAAAGACGTGAGTTAACGAAAGATCTTCCGAGATCAGGTCAGGTGCATATTGTTGCGTTAACTCACGTCCTTCTTTAAGCACCGTTGTCCAGTTCTTCACTGTTGTCTTCGACACACTTTTGTCACCATACACTGCCTGCATTCTATGACAAATGCCAACTGGTCGACATCCTTCGACTGTTAGAACCCGAATCACCGCTCGCTGTATCAACTCTGGACGAATTTCGTATTCGCCCGCCATGTTTTCGACGGTCTGCTGAGGAAACTATGAGTCCGAGTATAATGAAATTATGCAAACTTGACGGTTGGTATCTGCTGTTTACACCAGAAGTGACGTCATCGTGCACATCGCACGTATGTTCGCTTGTTGCAGTTTGGTCCGGTTTCATTTGAACACGCCTCCTAGTTTGCACACAAAAATGTGTTGGAATGAGCTGGGAGTGTGTACTATGTCGGGGTGGTCAAACAAACACATCAAACTATGTGAACGACCAAAGAGCGAGATTGTGTACTGTGTAGGGGTGGTCAAACAAACACATCAAACTATGTGAACGACCAAAGAGCGAGATTGTGTACTGTGTAGGGGTGGTCAAACAAACACATCAAACTATGTGAAAGACCAAAGAGCGAGATTGTGTACTGTGTAGGGGTGGTCAAACAAACACATCAAACTATGTGAACGACCAAAGAGCGAGATTGTGTACAGTGTAGGGGTGGTCAAACAAACACATCAAACTATGTGAACGACCAAAGAGCGAGATTGTGTACTGTGTAGGGGTGGTCAAACCAACACATCAAACTATGTGAACGACCAAAGAGCGAGATTCTGTACTGTGTAGGGGTGGTCAAACAAACACATCAAACTATGTGAACGACCAAAGAGCGAGATTGTGTACTGTGTAGGGGTGGTGAAACAAACACGTCAAACTATGTGAACGACCAAAGAGCGAGATTTCCATGACACAACATAAACTCATCCTGAATACAGCTTCTCAACATTGTCGTTCTCTTCTTCCCTTTCTTCCACTTCCGATAACGGAAATAGCTGCTTATTCATTCTTGGGAAGGAAGACTAACGTCTCGAGGTAAGGTGTTTGCCTCGGGACCCGGAGTCGCGGGTTCGAATCACGGCGAAGGCCGGGATTTTTGTTACGTGGATCTTCTGGTAAAAATTCCCATGATCTCTGGGTAATGAGATCGGACTCTCGTGTTCAGTGTAGAGCACGTTAAAATTCCTTGGCAGTTGGAAATCTAAAACAGTATGATTACCGATCACTGTCAGGACAAAATTACAGTTAAAAATCTACCGAAGTTATTTGTACCTTTTCCCAGGTGGTTTGTTAAGAGCAGCTATAGATAGCTTCTAACAGGCTGCGGATCTAATTAGCTCTAGCGGTTGAGTCTATTAGAAAGGAATAGCACATCGGTTAAACCACCCTCCAAAAAATTGGTTGTATACAGACTCTGTAGAGTCAATTGAACCAGTATAAATACGTTAAGTTTAGTTAAACCTGGTCAGACATGTTAGTCAGGGTCAGGCAAAATATACTGGCTAAGACCATCACCTCGACTTCCCCGTAGTCCTCCCTGGAAACGGGCTGTTTTCATGGGCGCCTGCTAACGAGGTGAGAGATCGACGTGATCCCTGTAGTAGTGAGCGACACACAAATGAAGCCAAGCATAGTCCAACCGCTTGAGGACCCTGGCCCCCCATCATCAGTAAGCTCGGGATGTGAGGATAGCTACAACAAACCGACACTTTATGTTCTTTTCATGGCGCACAAAAGTGTAAATCAATTTATTGTGCGCATTCAACATGAACATTCTTTCATTCCAGTATCAAATTCGCAGCATTATTTCTGCCGATTTCTTTGCCAACCCAGAAGGTTATCTCAAATTCAGAATACTATTGGCCTGTGACAACAGGGTGTTGGGAGCCTTCTATACTGGAGTGATTAAACGTCACAATAGCATGGCAGTGGATTCATTATCATCTGCCACACACTGATCATTCCGTGTCATCCTCCTAGAAGTATACGGTTTGAATAGAATCATATAGTCACCCAAGCATGTTGTGATAGACGACTAAAGAGGGTTGTGTATGAAGCTAGCATTCTCATCATATAGAACCATAGCCATTAAAAATGCCGCACCAAATACTGAGATACTGGCTTCCTGTGAAGATGCGACTTGTAGTTATTGATCTTCCAATAGTTCGTGCCGTTGAGAGGGAGCTAGACGTGTAATAAGCATCTGATAAGTGACAGCACTGTGTCGCTGGGATCAATTCCTGTGTACACCTTATCGGATTTCTCCGCTTGCACAGTCTGTGCCTTGTCTTTCTGCTATAATCAGAATATTTCAATGCGAAATATACTAAATACTTTTTTTCAGTTCATCGCCCTCCAGTTGGACAAAATTGGAATTAAAATTATGAAAAGATGAGAAACCTAGACTGGGCTTACACACGTTGGCACGAGAAAACTAGCGATACTATCTATTATATTAACTCCATCAATCAATCAAAACCATTCAACTCCCTGCGGAGGACAGGTTTTCCACAAATAAACACCAGTCTTCATGTCCTATGCCATACGTTCCAGTTCTGTCCACGCCTTCTCTGTTGTCTCGTGCTCTCTTCTTCGTGTGTGTGTCTGCCTCTACTTCTCTTGTCTTGATGTTTCCAGAACAGAGACTGTCTTCTAATCCTATCAACTGGTTTACTTAATGTGTATTCTATCAAACGCCAACGATTTCTTCTCACGCCATGGTCACTGAAAATATGTCTAGTTGCTTCCAACAGCTCCACATTAGGGATCGTTGGAGACCTTAGTCAATAGTTAACGTTAGTGACAATCTCACAGTTTATGGCATGTTTAACCTCCGTCATAAGTAGAGGGCGAGTCAATTAATACACAAACCGAGTGGTATCCAGGCTGAATATAATACGACCACTGTAACCTTCAAAAAATTTCGCAGCAGATGACATTTTTTTTTTTTTTTGCGTTCGTCTTATTTCTCTATTTTCCAAAGCGGTGTGCGTTGCACTGTGGTTTTTTACTTTTTAAGGGTCTGCTTCCCCGGGGTAACGGTTGCTGCTGTGATGGGGATCGAGCCCTACATCTTCGGGTTGTGAGACGTGTCACTTAACCACTGGCCCACGCGGTACCCAACAGATAACACAAGAAGGTTGTTCAAACCTCATCACGTAAAATCGTTGCTACTGAAACCGCCACTGCAAATGTTCGGACACAACAGTTCTGTAAAGGTCCAGCTATAGACGTGGTCCTAGATTTCACATTGTACTCAAGGCAAATCATCAGTAAACTCAAGCTGTTCCACCAAACTGTCCGGGCCTTCATTTAAAACGACTTCAACGCAAAAAGTATAGTTCGGTAACAAAAATATATCAAACAACAAAACAGAAAAACTATCTTCATCAATTCTAAAAATACATTTAGCTAATGACGTTTTTTTAAACACCAGAACATATATTATAATAATAATACAAATATCACATAAAAACACCATCTACCAACAAAAAACACCATATACTAACATAAAACACCATCTGCTAACATAAAAACACTGTCTACTAAAACACAAACTACCAACATAAAAACACAAACTACCAACATAAAAACACCTATTTATATAAAAACACCACCATCTATCTTTACAAAAACACCACCATCTATCGATATAAAAAACACAATATATTAAAAATAGCACCATCTACATAAAAACACCATCAGTGTATATATAAAACTGACCATTTATTAAAAACAGCACCATCTATATACACACACAAATATCGATCTATTTAAAAACCACCATCAATATAAAAACACCATATCTATATATATATCTATATGATTACAACTACCAATTTAGCAACACTGCAATGTGTCTATATAAACGTTTCTATATAAACGTTTCTAAAATCTGCATCAACAAATCTCAAAATACCACTGTTTATTAAAATAAACGTTTGCAAATATTAAAAACTTTACCACATGCCAATGTAAAAACACCACAATATGCCATTATAAAAAACGAAATCTACTCAAATGTAAAACACAACTATCTACCAATTTAAAAATCCCACAATCTACAAACATAAAAACGCTACCATCTACTAATATAAAAAAAACACCCCCATCTACAAATATTAACAATACCGAAAATTACAAATCACAGAATATCTAACTACCAATGCATAAAAGCACTAAACATCTACGAATATCAATAACCATCTACAATTTACAAAATGAAAATATCTACATCGATCAATATTATCAACACCTCCATTTTACCTGTTTTAGAACACCAGAATCTATCATTATAAAAACTCTTCTACCCACCAATATATAAATATTTCTACCCACCAATATATAAACACGTCTACCCACCAATATATAAACACGTCTACCTACCAATATATAAACGCCAAAATTTACCAATGTGTAAACACCTCTACCTACCAATATGGGGACGGTGAGGCTAACGTATGGTCAGGCAAAACACACTGATCAAAGAATGTTAGCCAAGGTCAGGAGAAATATACTGGCCAAGGCCCTCACCTTACCTCCTTGTTGGTCTTCCTGGAAACGGGCTGTTGTCGAGAACAACAGTCTGTCTAACAAGTTGAGGTTCGACGTGATCCCCGAAGTAGTGAGCGACACGCAGATGAAGTCAAGCATAGCACAACCACCTGGAGGACCCCGGTCCACCTTCATCAGTACACTAAGGATGTGAGGAAAGCTACTGCAACCCGCCACTTAACGTCCTTTTCAGGGGACACAGAAGAGCAACCTACTCATTGTGAGCATTCGCAAACAACAACCTACTAATATATAAACATTTCTACCTACCAGTACATAAACGCTTCTACCTACCAACATACAAACACCACAACCTACTAATTCAAAAACACCTGCATTTGGGTAAAATAAATTCCATAGCAGATAGCTGTTGAGACTAAAATGTTAAAGAGTTCAGATAATGAATTGTACTAGGTCGCAGTTGACTGGCCAGTTTCCTACCTTGCCGTCCTGTGTTCAATATTTGTTATTCCGTTCCTGTTAACAGCTAGGTTTACTGGAAGGCATACCGTATGAAAAACTCAATCATTGATAATTATAACTCGTACAATTTAAACACATGCCTTCTCCTCGTAACACAGGGTTACACTTGAACTCACCAAACAGCTCCTGCTATGGGCGTCCATCCAATAATCTGTCTCCTCCTTACCAACTTCAGGAATTGTGGGACAATTGACTAGAAATTACTGTAGTGTATGCCTGGCCTGAACTTAATAGTCGGATGCTAGGCAGGAAATACCAGGCTCTCCCGTTCGTTGCACAAACATGGAACACGTCACAGAAAGCGTTCACCGTGAATGTTACACGTTTTCTATTCTGCTCATTCCTCGACCAACAAGTGTCCTCAAACGTTTGACCTAAGGTGTAATGGAGTCTGGTCAGGACCGACGACCCAAATCTATCAAAACAAAGGTGGTTACGAAAACACTGACAACATAGCAAAAGGAAACGGCCTTGGGAATGGTCAGGACCGACCACCCAAATCTATCAAAACAACGGTGGTTACGAAAACACTGACAACAGCAAAAGGAAACGGCCCTGTGAAAGGTAGGGCCTTCGGAAACAAGATGAATAGAGATTTAAATATTGCACCTGGAGAAATAGAAAGAGCATACCAGGGCAGTCAGTGACTGTTGACGGGGTGCTGTCAACGAATTGCACACAAGAGGAGCAACAGGCTTTGATTGATTGATCTAAGAGAGTCTATATATATATAAACACAGTAGGAAGCTGAGATTGATTTTCTTGCGCCAAGTGTATTGCGTCAATCTTTGCAAGTCTGTGTTGTATGTACTCATGTTGTATCATCTATCCATCTGACACGTGGTCGACCTTGTGCGTGTAACCTTTTTTTATATATATTTACCAAATATTCACGAGCAGCAAATTGGTAAAGAGTTCACTTCCCAGGGTAAAGGTATCGGTTTCGATCTCTTCTATCAACACTCTTCAGTTGACTCAGCTGTAAATTGGTACCTGGAAAACTGTTACTGAATGACAAGCAACAAGGAACGCACCTGGCCACTCTAATAAAAAAGATAAGGTCGAATACAACAGTCTCTCTAACACTTCGAAACGGGACATTAGTGTTTGCTATGGGCATTTCTACTTTGCTCAAAATTTATGAATGTGACTGCTTGGAGTTATGTTAGATATATTATTCCATTTTTAATGTTTTAATTTTTTATTTGCGTTTTCCTTATTTCTCTATTCCTCAAAGCGGTGTGCTTTGCACTATGTTTTTATTTTGCGCCTGTCAGCCCAGTGCCTCCGACTTCGGCATGCATGTTATGTAAGGGTCTGCTTCCTCCTGCATTTTCTAAGAGTTTGCTTCTCTGTGGTAAAGGCCGGTGCTGATTAGAGAGCGAACCCAGCACCTTCGGATTGTGAGCCGTGTCACTTAACGACTAGCATCCGCCGTTATTCCACTTAAAGTTACATATCACATATATGCCAAGAGCTTCTGATATGTTAGACATATAATACAGAGAATAATTCAAAATGCGAAGAAAAAAAAATCAGGAAAAAAAGCCAGAATGATCAACGACATGAGAATTGTATTGACATCCAAATAGCAGAGGTGTCGGTCTGCGGATAAACAAAAAGAAAACGCAACGTCTCCGAAATGCATATCGCCGCAGATGCGAGATCAAGCCGGGAAATGAGGCTGTCGAAGATGTCAATGGCTACATATACTTGAGGCAGGAAATGCATGTCTCTCACACCCTGGACTTGGAAATCTCCAGATGAAAAGTTGCAGTCTGGTCTAACTTCAATGCCATAAAGCATATACTCCTGCAACTGAATAACACCATGGCAAGGGCACACTTTTTCAATTCACACATGATCTGCGGATGTGAAGTGTGGAATCTACGCAACACGGATGCAGGGAACTACCCATTATCCAGCGAGCGATGGAAAGACGTGACTTCGGGATCTCGATCAGAGATAGAATCCACAAAGCTGAAATCAGAGATCGCACCAAATTTCGAGACGTCGTGGAGGCCGCGTTGTCTCACAAATATCACTGGTGTGGCGAGGTGGTTCGAATGACAGATAACAGATGAACAGCCAGAACGATGTTTGGTGACCATACATGCCCACACGGCTACCCACCGTACGATGGAGAGATGGTCTGCTGAGAGACCTGAGTGCGAAATGGTACCACACGGCAAAGGATCGGACGGTGCACCCACCGGACTGAAGTCAAGGATATTGTATTGCATGCCATTGTTGGCTACATTGCATATGGTGCACCCACCGGACTGAAGTCAAGGATATTGTATTGCATGCCATTGTTGGCTACATTGTATATGGTGCACCCACCGGACTGAAGTCAAGGATATTGTATTGCATGCCATTGGTGGCTACATTGCATACGGTGCACCCACCGGACTGAAGTCAAGGATATTGTATTGCATGCCATTGTTGGCTACATTGCATATGGTGCACCCACCGGACTGAAGTCAAGGATATTGTATTGCATTGCATTGTTTTGTATTGGTATTGCATGGCATGTCGTGAAATGACATGACATGACATGGCATGACATGACATGGCATGATATGGTATATATTTACTCGTTAGCGTATCACATAATTATTAACAATGAATAAACAGTTGTTGGAGAGAATAGTGACCTTTGAAATGTGGATATAAATGTAAGTGGGGAGCACATGAGTGAAAGAATAGAAAATAAAATATAAAAGATCTTACAGGCGTTGCGGTAAATCTAAAAAATATTGTAGGTCAAATAAAAAGATATCACTCCGTACTTAATACCACTCGTCCTCTTCTTCTTCGCACATTGGAAAAGAACTCCGTTTCATCTGGTCTGCGGCCATGCTTTGTAGGGCGCCCCAGCTTTGTTCATAATTTCATGAATTATTATTCTTTTTTTTCTTCTTTCTCTTCTTCTTTTTCTTCTTCTGCGTCTGCGTTCAGCTACAAAAAGACGTCAATTCATTTCGTAGTTTTATGGATTTCTGCACCTTTCGGCCCGACACATCCGGCTTTAACTGACTTTTTTGGGTACCCAGTTTTGCCATCCAACACTGCGTTCCCTAATACCTTAGCCACACTGCTCTAGTGCAACCTGTTTACACGGCCGCCGCTTAAAGGCGGAGTACAGTCTTGGTCAGCTTTCGTACGCTAACCCTGATGATGTTAGCTCATTCACTGCGCTACACCTCCAGCCTCGAACACCATATTGGAAGAAAATGAAAGGGCGAAGATGCAAGAGAAAGCTAGGGCTTTACGTCAGAGAATAACTTCTAGAGATATCACACTGCACCACATCACGGCTAGCTAGGGCTGTACGTCGGAGAATAACTTCTAGAGATATCACACTGCACCACATCACGGCTAGCTAGGGCTGTACGTCGGAGAATAACTTCTAGAGATATCACACTGCACCACATCACGGCCAGCTAGGGCTATACGTCAAAGAATAACTTCTAGAGATATCACACTGCACCATATCACGGCTAAATATGGACGAGTTTATAGTCCCACTGCAGCTCACACCAATGTGGCTTGTCTGGTCCTATCAGATCAGTTCAGCTCATCATCATCATCATGTATCATGTCCTTTGCAGGACTTCGCTCTCATGATAGCCTGTCTGTAGGAAACTCAATCTTTCGCCAGTCTTCCGGCCTGCTCCAAGATCAAATTCAGCGTCTCCTTGATGTCCTGAGTCCATCGTATTCTCGGTCGGCCATTGCTTCTCTTTTTAGTGACCATGCCTTCCATAACCGCTCTCTCCAGTCCGTTGTGTCGTTTGACGTGTCCAAAAAAACCTAAGTTTTCGTGTCATTTCATCATTTATGAGTTAATTCTCCTCTACATTCAGGTCCTGTCGGATGGATTTGTTTTTTTTTCTTCTTTGTCTACGAGATTTTCAGGACTCTTCTGTAGCACTGCGTTTCAAAAGCACAGATCTTCGCTCTTATTGCTTTTTGTAATCGTCCATGTTTCACATCCATAGGTCACCACGGGGAAAATGCATCAGTTCAGTTGCTATCTCTATATCCAATGTCGTCTGCAATGGTTTTCGGATTTCCTTTGTCTCCTGGTGCAGTCTGAGAAACATTCAAGTCCCGCTCTTAATGCTATCACCGAACTTATAGCGATATCCTCCTCTTGTGCGCGTTCTACTTTTTCTCCGAGAAGTGAAGGTCGCTGTAGCTGGGCGTTAAGCCGATCGTCTCTCAAGAAACGAACTAACGAAAATGCGATACTGTGGGTGTTCGATTCGGGCAAGTTTTAAGCATACCCTTGTCTCAAAGAAGGTGCGATCAGACGCCTAGTCCTTTCTGATACGATCGATAAACTTGGAAGTCCCGTGTTCATGTTGTGGGCATTAAAGAATACTTGGCAGTTGACAATCGAAAAGACCAAGCTGTTAGCGGCTTTCCGACTAAAAATTCTAGAAGTAACAAAACGCCTACCCAATATTGGCCTGCATGAAAGCCAATAGGAGGAAGCCCCTCAATCATGCACAGACGATACATAACAATCTGCTCCGTGTCTGCACACTCGATTGTAAGTATATAAAAAATGACATCTATATCCCCAGAGATAGAAAAAGAGCGACTAACGAGAAGAAACCACTTTTCAGGAAGGTCTTTTGATTTGTTGAAAATAATCTGATGAAAACGTGATCTGATCATATATAGGCAAAGATGTCCAATGGTGTCTATCGATAACTGCTATTTCGTTGTTGTTGTTGTTGAATGCCCACAATGAGTAGGATTACTCTTTTGTGCGCCCTAAAAAGGACGTTAAGTGGCGGGTTGTTGTAGCTTTCCTCACATCCCGAGCGTGCTGATGAAGGTGGACCGGGGTCCCCCTGACGGTTGTGCTATGCTTGGTTTCATCTGCGAGTCGCTCACAGCTACGGGGATCACGTTGATCTCTCACCTTCTTAGTCAGGCTGCCATGAAAACAATCTGCTTCCAGAAGCGGTTGCTAAGAAGCCAAGGTGAGGATATTGTCTATTAGTCAGTAAATGTGCTATTAATGATGTCATTTCGGAGCCCGAACCGGCAAAGGTTTGGCACTTCTCTATGAGTGTACTCGTCTATATATGTTAAGAACCACTACTCTGTGACGCCACTGGCACTCGATACTACACGAGGGAATACAAACTGCGGGGAAAAAACATATCGGCAAAAATTGTTGTCCTGAGGGTACGTGTGAACATGTCACGGAAATGTAGTCATGCATCAGTGATTTCATTCGTTGACTCCAAAATCGAATTCCGGCAATATCTCAACAGTGTTACTATAAAAGAACTACTGGAGGTAAATGGAAGGTTTATGACCTGTGAACTCTTTTGGTGAAATAAAACATACACGATAATCAAAGAGTTAACGGTAAAAACGGCAGGATGAATCACTGCTAGTGTGTGTGTGTGTGTGTGTGTATGTGCACGGGTACACGTGTGTGCGTACAAGGGTGTGCGTGTATTTGTGCGTGCGTGGATATACGGTTTTTGTGTATGTGTATACATAATATACACACACTAGCAGTCACGTGCCGACCATCTTCCCGCCAGTCGAACTGTACACAATGAAAGAAGAAATAGCAGATTCACAATTAATGGTGATCCCTTCTCGCACCCATCCCAATCGCGCTCTTTCCCTGTCTATTTTTTGCCTCGACTTCTACAACCCGCGAATCCCCCTTCCCCAACCATCTTCCATCACAAGAGTGCATTGTCCGTTTATTGTCTATTGACTTTCTTTCGTTTTTTTTGTTATTTTATGTCCCTGATGTTATCCAAAGATGACGTCATTATCAAATGGAATGTATTGATGTTAAAAGTGTCAATCATATTTTAAAAAGAAAATGACACGAACAAAAAATAAATCTCGTCTAGGATTTGAATAACGTATCTTTAGTAACACCCTAGACGAGTATAACGCCCCCCCCCCCTATTTACCTGCCCCCCGATTGAACGACTATGTAAATACGG